>JAJHUR010100767.1:0-15630 GCA_027495735.1 Lutjanus campechanus | reverse complement strand
AAGTGAAACTGCAGGATAGTTTTCAGTGTTTCTCCAACTTCAAAGACATAGCCTTGCAGTTACAGAGCGCATTACAAATCTGCAGCATATCAACTATATGGTGTAAAACCCTTTACTTCTCATCCTTTTTTAAGCAGTATGCATCCTAAAAAATCCAATGACTATCTTAGATTCTTGAAGAGGGATGTATAGGCTAGTAACAAAGATGTGCAGTAACGATAATACAGTGAATTATCGAAGTTTTAAAACAAAAAGTTGATTCAAAGACCAAGCAGTGTCTTCCTTAGACAGGATTTAGTCCAATGTGTAACCCGCTTCAAGGCAAAATGGTCGTTAAATTGGTTAAATTTAGTTTTTGCCTGCACTTGGGATGAAACAATAATCAGTTTCACAATAAACTGCAAAACAAAAATCCCACATGAGTAGTATTACTGTTTCAAATTACCCTGATAACCGTGTTTGATTACAGCACATTGGGAAACACTGTCCAGCATCAACCAAAGTTAGTAACTCAGAGGCAGATGCAACAGCACTGACATCACAAAGGATGTGATGCTGTCTCAAATTCTTCAGAATGAGCATCTAAGACCTATTTTCACCCTCTTTCCAGCTGGCTATAATACAGTCACAACATCAGTGTTTCACAAAACACACATTTATTTAATAATTCTGAAAATTTGTTCAGTTGTAGGTTCAAAGAGAAATGATATTTATGAATGTGACAGTATTTCTCCAGAGTCATATTTCACCTGTAGGTTAAGTCTGGTCTACACAAAGATGTAATTTCAACGCATTTAATGTTTCATATAAAATATTATATATAAGAACTAGATGGCCTGTGTGCTGCCAACAAGAAGCTTCCAGGATCTCATTAATGTAAAATAAAGAAATTGTACTTATTGTGTAAGTACTTAGGTATGTAGGTGTTAGACATCTGACAGCTGTTAGATGCCTTTTAAGCACAAAATTTCTTGCTGTGTAGGGGAAGAAAGTGAAAAAAACCCCAATAACGACAGAATACAGTAATTTGTGCATAAGAGACTCGTTTTGATCACAGCTTAGTAAATCCATTAATATGTAGGCAACGTGAGAAAGTATTTTTGTCCATTTTATACACTTAATGAACTATATTTGTCCATTCTTCTGTTGTGGGGGAGTCAGGAAGCAGCCAGTGCCTAGTAATGGTTTTCTTACCAGCAGATATCAGAGGAAAGTGCATCTTTCATAACACAATCATCCCAAAGCAGCCATAATTATTCTTCGACTGCAAGGATCCGTCCTCCCCACCACAGAATATAAATGATACATTGGCTTTTAATAATGCTGCACTTGGATTTAAATTAAGTTTGCAGATTTGGCATTACTCACACAGGTGATTTATTGTTTCTATTATGTGGTGAATATCTAGGAGGAAAGTGGCTGAAGAAAAACATAATGATATTATGAGGCTTTATTGATGAGGGCTTTTTTTTCCCCATTGAAGAGAGAGTTTGGATGATTTGAAATGGATTCGTATGAGGTGCTTGTCCATCAGTGTATTATCTGTAGTAGATGGTGGTAGTGAGGAGAACAACATGGAAGAAGAGCAATGAACTGCTGTGCTCAGGGTCAGAAACAAAATGTACCAACCAGCATCTATGGTAGGCAATACTCTGACAGGTGATAAATACCTCATATATATATACTGTATACAAATACATATATTTCAAATAATGCAAACTATCCATTTAACAGAAAAAAGAAGCATCAATAAATCATCATAATATCATTATGGGTGTTTTTCGTCGGCCACTTCTTTCCCTGATATTCACCACAGAATAGAAACAATAAATAACCTGTCTGAGTAATTAACTGATTAAACTCATTAAAGGTTTATTAATGTTGTCTTTCTGGGCAGCCTCGTCCTCGTACTGTCCGTCTGCTGGGGGGGACGACCGCAGCATATCTGGTTCCTCCGACACTTCGGACACCAGCCAATCGGACTGCAGCATCGGCAGCCGGCTGGCAATTTGGACCGAGCCGGCCTCCAGCCCACCTGAGAACATCGGCCACGTGGGCGCCAAAGCGGCGCTGCAGAGCATGGAGAAGCTTTCCGTCGGCCAGGTGGGAGGTGGGAACCGGGCCCCGGCCAAGCCCCCGCGGCAGCTCCAGGAGATCGGCCGCCAGAGCTCGTCTGACAGCGGCATCGCCACCGGCAGCCATTCCTCTTACTCTGGAAGTTTCTCCTCCTACACAGGCAGCCTGGACATCACCCCCGGGGAGGACTTTGGGTCTGTTTTCAGCTTGCCTCCCCACTTGGCTCAAGACCTGAGCCCTTGTACTTGCCTCACTGTCCCTGGACATGAATACCAGGTACCGACATCACTGAGGTATCTTTATGACACTCCCAGGAGTCTGAGACAGGAGGGAGGTGGAGCTGCCAAAGACAATGAACCCTCCACTCCGACTAAAGATACTCCGGCCTCTTCTGGGCTCACAACAGACTCAGTAAAGGGAGATAAAAGCAGTGCCGTGACCTGTGAGGGTCACACGGAAACAACTGAGAGACAGGCAGCGAGTGAACACTTACAAGAGGAGAGTAAGAAAACTAAGGTGACGCCCTCTAGTGAACACCCAGACTCCTGTCACATCTGCAGCTCTGCCTCCAAAACCATCGTGACCATCTGCTCAGTGTGTGGTGGATTTAAGGTGAGTAGAAAAACAGCTTTATGTGCCAGTTGCAGGCTTGGGGAGCAATATAGTAAGCAAAGAAGTAATCAGATTACAGATACATTTGGTAAAAATGGGGATTATTAGCAGGATTACAATAAAAAAAAATTAAATATACATTTTTAAATAAAGAACGATATTCGACCATGTGCTTTGAACACACATTACAACACTTAATGAGTCTCACAACCACTCTGGTCTTGAGTGAGACCAGTTAATTTTCCAGTCAATTCATTATCATGTCGTCTAGTTACAGAAACCTTCACTGGGTGGAAATTTCAACATCATTTTGTCTTTAAATCAGAAAAGGGGGACAATATCACAGTGAGAGATCTGCCTCCAGCTGTCAAAATACTGTCCTCATCCGAGAACTAAAAAATTATAGCCAAGACCAACCGCTAACATTAGCTATAGAGAATAATTGCTAAGGTTAGGTACATAGAACAACCATTCAAATGCTGATGTTAGCTACACAGACCAACCTCTAACTTAAGCTGCTCAGACCAATTGCTAACTTTAGCTACACAGACCAACTGTAAGCATTAGCTACACGGATGAATGCTGATGTTAGCTATGTAGAACAACTGCTAACTAAACAGACCACTGTTAACATTAGCTACACAGATCAACCTCTAACTTAAGCTACTCAGACCAACTGCTGATGTTAGCTACACAGACCAACCTCCAACGTTAGCTACACAGACCAATACTGATGTTAGCTACATAGAACAACTGCTAATGTTAGCTACACAGACCAAGAGCTGACTTTAACTACAAAGAAATCTAGTTAGCCCGCTGGACTTGTCAATGCTACTACTACTGAAAAATACTTTGGGACTGTAGGTGGTGACGCAGGTGACCAGGATGACCAGAAAACATTATATTAAACTTAATAGTTCCACTATATTTGGTACTGAGGTAATCCAAAAGTAGCAGAAAGTAATCAAGGTACATAACTTAATATTGTGATGCTTGGATTAAGTTACTGTGTACATTTTTTAACAGGTAATTTGTTATTGCATCAGAATACATTGTTAAAGTAACCCTCCCAAACCCTGGTCAGTTGTGTGAACTACAGTGTTTTGTTGCTCAGATACAAGTGTAGTTCTACTCTCGTTGACCGTTCCCTGTTCAAATAGTCTCGTGAATGTGCTGTGTCGTACAGCTCCCTGTCATACTGTAGCAGCTTGTGTGAACAGGCCGCATCATCACTCTATCATCTGTTCTGCAGCACGCTGTCAATATGACCTTTGTGGTATCGTGCAGGCTGACGGTGATTCTGCTCTGCGTTCGGTGTCAAAACAAAAAAAAAAACAGTCCCATGGCCCATCTGTCTGACAAGTCAGCATTTCAGCGGCCACTTGACACTGTCGTTGTATCCAGCAGATTTAGACCTCGACTTGCAGTTTTTTCTCTTTGTTCACCTCTACCTCCTTTTTTTTAAACTTAATACTGTTAAGTTTAAAGGGGTGTTGTCTTTTTCTGAGAAATACATGTAAACTCTAAACTGACTAAATGTCATCTAAGTTTATTTGTGGCTTTTATGACCAAGATAAAAAATAAACTTCTGTGGTGTTACTTTTAAAGTAAAGAAAGAATTAAGTTGAACTTTACATATTTGCTGTAGGCATAAGAGAAGTTGCATTTTAAGTTGAAAAATAAAGACAAAATGTCAAGGATATAGTGAAAATACACTTTTGACTTAATTCTCAACAGTATTTCAGCTATATTGACATTTTTACGTTTTTAGCATTTTGACTTAATTCTTAAAATAAAAAAAAAAGAAAATCTTACACCTCCATTTTTTTATGCCTTTTTTGTCGACATTTCTACTTTTCAAAATGCAAAATAAAAACCAATCTTCCTCCTCTCTTTTTTCTTAATGTGGCCCCGACACTCAGCCACTGTTTCCAAGGTGACAAGGTTTTTCTCTGTGGCTTTGTGATCACGGAAATGGCGGCGATTTCTTCTTCAGAGTTTGATTTGTGTGTTTTAGGGCTGCAACGAACAATTATTCTCTCTATTCTGAATCTGGGGATTGTTTTCTCAATCATTAGGTCCATAAAATGTCAGAAAATAGTTAAAAAGACCCGTCAGAACTTAACAATGGCCAAGTTTACAAAATCACTTGTTTTGTGCAGCCAACACTCCAAAACAAGTAAACACAGAGTTATAAGAAAATAAGCCAGTACAGTATTCACACTCGCATTGCTTAAACCAGAGGATGTTTTGCCTCAAAATTTTGCCTCCATCAAATTAGCTGCCAGTAGGGGTGGGCGATATGGCCCTAAAATATTATCATGATATTTCAGGGTATTTTCTGTGATATTCTTTTACAATATGACAAAATACTGAGAAAAAAAAAGTTTGGTTTAGAACTCTCTCTATAGTTGTTGAACTCTTATCACGGGATTTCTGGCTCTTCTCGTACTCAACCAGGTGTTTCTGCTTGAGGTGGTAACATTAGCTTGTTGTATTGTTCCTCCTGTTGTTACAGTCTTCTTGCGTGTCTTACATATTACTTAATTGTACATCTGATCTTTTGTAACCAAACCGCTCACATACCACTGAAGTTGCTTCACTTTTTGGAGCAAACTCCTCCATCATGGAGCCAGGAGCAGTATTACTTTGGCATTCAGCCGTGCTTGTTGTTGCCGTGTGCAACAGTACAACAGCGTCCGTCAACAAGGTGCATTATTACCATAATTACACTTTTTAAACAAATTATAAACAAAATTAGACTGATATTATTGTGAACGATATAATACGGCTCATCCCTAATTTTCTGACAATCAGCTATTCTGTGAATTGAATAATTGTTTCATCTTATTTCTAGTCTTGATAATTTGCTGTAAGAGATGAGAGACATGTTGTATTTTAGGAGAAATTAGTTTTCTAGAAAGACGGTGCTTGTCTATCATATATTTTTACATTTATTCCAGTTTTACACTCTTGACTTTGTTCTTCACGTTCTTGTTTTTCCATGTGGTGATTTTCAGTTGAAATCTGAGTGACATTATCAAATATTTTCTTGCATTTGCAGTGCAAGAGCTCCAGTCCTTAAAGGGATAGTTCACACTTTTTTAAGTGGGGTAGCATGAGGCATTTATCCATAGTCATAGACACCATCGTCCACAGCAGTACCTTGCTGAGATAGTGGGGCAGTGTTGACTGGATTCTACTGTAGTGTCTACACTATCAAAAATTACCTCGTACAACCTCACTTCAAATAAACCAAACTATCCCTTTAAAGCTGATCTTGAGCTATGATTTAAATTTCCTTCTCATTTTAACATTCAGGTGCAAACACAGTAAAAGCATTTTTTTTCTCCTTGTCTTTCCATTTCAGTCACTTTTATTGAAAACTCTAAACTTACAGCTCCACCTGCTGGTAGTGCATTTAGTTCATGATGCAAACTGCATCTGATTACCTGAATAAAATGTTTGTTTGACTTTAGTCAGTCCTCGGGGAACTAAATGAAACATGAGCACTATTTGGCCAGAAGCTGATGGATCAGGCATGAACAGTGTGGGAGGGCATTTATCACCCTCAGCGTGAGCAACACAATCCACCCCTGTAGTGTTTATTGGCTCACAGTTAAAGGGCTAGTTCAAAAGAAAACATCAAGCCAGAACTAAACCCTGAAAGAAATGTCATTTCACATTTTTATCAACATATTCAGTAATGCATGAAGTGAATTTATCATAATTAATTGTAATATAATTGAAATCACACTGAGGGGGAGTGTGGGTAATAAATCACAGTGTGGAATAAGCTCTGTGTGATGGATGTAGTCATCTGACAGCCATGGACATGACATTCACAGCTCTGACACCTCACAGCTTTGAGACTGAAACAGTCCTCTGTGCTGAGCTGTTACAGGAGAGGGCTGCTGAGGTTGTGTGTTTTTATTGTCTCATGCTCAGGAGGTTATTGCAGCAAATGTGTGTTGATATATCATTTATTACAGAGATATTGGTGTAAAATGAAACTATTTTAGACCGCTTGAAAATTAATAAAAAGGGCCAAGGTACCTCAGAATGCCACATTAAGTTACCAAGACCTCAGGTAACACCACAGAAGAACTCATGCTGTGATTTGGTATCAAAACCTTTTGACAATTTGTAGATTTCTGTACAAATGTATTTCTCAGAGAGCAGTTGCCTGTGACTTCTGTTCTACAAATTGCTCAGAACTGCCCTTATTGTCAATATATCGAGGAAAAGCCGTACATCCTCTGAACGTCCCGAGTCTCTAGTTTGTTGTCGTGAAGCTTCATGAGGCCGTGATGATCCCAGAGATCCCAATAGGTCTTTTTATACACAGAGGTTCAGTTTCAAAAATGGTTCTAATGGTTCTAACTATTGGGGCTAACATCATCTCACATGAATACAGTCGGGTTTATTGAATCCACAAGAGTCTCAGATTTCGAGTCACACCCAGTGTGTTCAATTTCAATACTGTTTAAGGCAGGCCAGGGCCAGTTTTTTAGAAAAGCCAGATTTGAAAGTGTTGCAGGCCGGAGGTTTATATTTTTTATGTCCTGACCTGTAAAGTTTGGTATTTAAATGTGTAAAACAATGCACCTTTTTATTTTTTCTTCACTTTATTAGTTTTCACTTGTGGAAAAGAACATTATTTACAAAAGTGCAGAATATCAATTCATTCATTCATTCATATATATATATATATATATATATATCCTAGATTAGTGTTGAAGAGGTTAAACACCAGGCGAAGATGTTTGCTCATTTATTTATTCATATCATGGGCAGAAGAAGAAGGAATGGATGGAGCTTCCAGGTCTGAAAAATTAAGCCGATGCAGAAATTCAATTTTATTAAAGCCTGTATAAAAAACACTGGATTTATTATCTCAGCAAAACAGTTTCCTAATGAGTTTATGGTTTCAGTCTTTAGTTTTAATTCTTCTTCAATACATGATGCTCATTTTGTAAAAGTTTGGTCCCAATTTAGTGTAAAATAGATGATAAAGCAGGTTATGCTTTAAGTGGGATTACGATGTGATTTACAGGTCATTCTCTTTGAGTCTGTCCAGTGCAACACACAGGGTTCAACGCAAAGCAGATAAAACTGTCAGATTAACCAGTATAGATCAAATATGGAGCAAGGCTCTGTTACTACTTATCTCGCTTCACATGTTTTCAGAAACATATTTTCATGTAGTGTTTAGCTGAAATATGAAGAAGATTGTGGCCAGGCAGTCGCCACTGTGTGTCCCGCTTCAAACGGAGCCTCCCGAAACTCAGATCAAACTGACAAACTCAGCAGTGCTTATCAAACTCGGATCAATATTCTGCTACTAAATTGTTTATTTCTTGTGGTAAAATGTTTTTGGAAACATATTTTAGTGTTCTGTTTAGTTGTAATACAACAAGGATCCCGACAAGGCAGGCCACCACTTTTTCCCGCTGAATAGCCCAAGTCACCAGCTCCACACTCTTGTCAGTAGTGTGCATGTTCTGGCTGCAAAAAAACAAGATGGCAACCCCGATAATGCAAAACTTCAGGCTTTAAAATGGTCTTCAGAAAACTAGTGGATGACGTCTCTGTACCTCCGTCCACTAATTCTGTTGTCTGTGGTTTATACACCATCTATTCAAGCCAGCTTGCATCAAGAATGTAATTTGTTTAATTCTCTATATCATCTCACAGGGGACACCAAACATCCCTGCGAGTGGTTCAGTGGTACCTGCCATACCAGGTAAGTGTGATGAAATATAGCATGCACACTGCATGCACTGATTTCTGCACGCATGAATAGAGTTGATGCATGTTTGAGGAAAAGCAGTGGTGGTTTATTGTAGCAGCCACAGCTTACTTACCTGATCTGGGAAATCGACATGTGTTGAAGGTGTTTTTGCCTCCAGAACATCACATTTTCAATCCAGCAGATCAAAGTGCTGACAAATCGCCATGCACACCCGGCACTACTGCCAGCGAATGCAATATTGCGGTGAAGAGATTTCTGGAGAAACCCTGCGCCTCTCCTGGCTCTGGAAGCATCCACAGCTCGGATGGAGAGCCAACAGTGAGGACGGGTGAGGACTCACCGCTGCCAAAAACAGGAAGAGAGAAATTAGCCAGTCTCTTAGCTGATCTGTTAGGCTTTCCAAACACAGACAGGCAGCCAGAGGCGAAGAGTAACAGACTGAACTTGTATGAGTCAATGAGCCCTAGACTTGGAAATGAGCTCAAATCAGCACCAACTGGCACCTGTGCACCATCATCACAAGACTCCCAACGCGACAAAAGAGCCGCTGTCATTTATGAAAACTGTCTCAAGTGTCAGGGAGAGCGCTGCCGCCCTCCTCCACGGGTCGTACCTGCTGAAATGTGCCGTAACAGGAACATTCCCACCTTACAAAACCTGAAGAAGAGCCAAGAACATGAAGCTGGTGCTAATGAGGAGCTGCTCCATCAGGCTCGCAGTGATGGATCACTGAGCTCGGACGGGCGGTGTCAGTATGAAGAGATGAATGGTCGGACAGTGTCCAGCGAAGGTAAGAGGCCTCTTCAAAGCTCCTACCATTCCTCTGGTGTCCTTTTCCTCTTCAGTGCGTTGAAATGGATCCTCTCTTTGTTTCTGCTCTGTTGTTCTTCTTTATCATCAATAAAAACACACTTTCCTCCTGGCTTCTTTTCTTTAATCAGCTGCTTGTTTTCTCTCTGCACCCTGTGATGTTTCCTTTTGTTGTGCAGCTTTTCCGACTGAGCTTTTTGAGGGGGGAGTTAGAAATCAGAAATGATTACTAGAGACTGACTGATGGAGGATTTTTAAGGCTGGAAAATTCTATAATGCCACTGTTATGAAGAGTTGTAGGTTGTAACCGTATTTATTAATCGTTAATGAATTATTTCTTGATGTATTCTAAGTGAATTATAATGAAACCTTTGGGCTGCCAGATTGTGAATAATACATTTGACTGACAGGGCTTTATGATTGCTTACCTTTTGGAAAAAGGCATTTATTAACCGATTACCAACATTTATGGGTGCATTATTACCAAGTAGAAAGGATTAACATGGTTCTTCGCAACCCAGAACTACTTATTAATATTGGCTTATAAGTTAACTATAAAGATTAGTGTAATGTCGGCCAATAAATAAATATTTTGATGAGGTTGTCTTCAAGAACTTTGAAAAATTGTGAAAAATAAACTTGTCAGCGCTCTCTGGTGGACAAACTATGTAATGGCGACCAACTTTAACATACCGTCTTTTTAGCGTTTCTCCTCTGAATTTTCTTCTTCCTTTTTGGCTGATACACACTTTTTTAGGAACACCAAGCTAAAACTAGTCTAATAGTCCTGCATTGTATTGCATTATATGGATGGTTGCAGGAAATGAAATCAGCACCTGTCACCTGCCAAATATTATCTGTGGAGGGTACAAATTTCAGGTAACCATTGCTTATAGGTTTTTCCTATATTAATAAATATCATTATTATTATTTTAAAAGCAATTCTTGGCCTAACAATACTCAAGGATTAGGATGACAGATGACAATTATAAACCCTTTTCCACCCCTTTTATATTAGTGAGGGTCGGCTAAATAGGAAACACTCGTCTGTATGAAGCAATGCAGTTAAACATTCCTGCAAACTACAGCCTCCAGCAACCACATCATCAATAACACTAAGAAATTTATTCAAGAAAATATTCAATATTTTTACTTCAAAGCAAACTGCCAGGAAAGCACATAATGAATATGTCCTGGCTCATAAACTGCCTGTCATGTCCCTTGATAATGGAGCGTACTAAGAGTGACACGCAAGCAGTCATTTAACAGGTGTGTTGTTTAGTTGCACCATCAACATGTGACACAACAACAAAAACGGCAAAGAGAGAGAAAATGAGCGCAAATGATGAGAAAATCATTACTTAAAAAAAAGGGGCAGGTCAAGGTCAAGGGGCAGTTTTTTTTAAGTCTATTAAGTCTATTACCTGTATACTTTAATAACTAGTGGCTAAATTTACAGTAAGGTGGGTAAATTCAAAATAAAGTGGTTAAAGTCAACCTTTTTTCTTCTTGTCTTTATTAAAATAGGTCATTAAAATGCTCAGTAATTATCTAGATCTACTGAAATTAAACATGTTATCACTATCAATTTTTAAGCTACATTGCCTGGTCCAAATTGTACCTAATGAACTGGCCAACAAGTGTTAATTGTCAATTGTAATTGTTAATTGAGCCAGAGTGATAAATCAGCCAGGCTGAGATATCAGGTGATAGAAGCTTTATGTAGATATACAACATCTGTATATATGTTAACCAATAAAAGACAAGAAATGCCTGTAAAAATGTTTTCAGTAAAATGTCGCACTCAGCACCATTCAGAATTGTAAAATAAATAGAAACAGAAGGAACCCTTATCAGAAATGTTTTTTTAACCAAATTGTTTATTGGCAGACATATCTTTTTAATTCTTAGATATATATTGGTATTGACCTTAAAAAAATCCTCTCCTAGTCAGGCTCTAATGTCTTCACTGCTGATGTGTCAGTCAGGTTTTTCTAAATTAATTTTTTTTTACATTAAGTAAACTCAAGGTATCTGTGATAACAGTGTTTAGATTGTAATAAATGACTCTAAACTGTCTGCTGCATGTTGAACCTCTTCACCAGCATGTCGGTGATGACGTCTGTCTCTTGCAGGCTATCATGTCATTACAGCTCTTATTCCAGCAGCAGGGATGCCATTTCCTCATGTGTAATGGTTTGTGGTATTTTGAGCTGATAAATCAATGCACTGTTATTTGTTCCCATCACTGGATCTGCAGAAAATCATGCATTTATACTCAAGAGAGGACCTTGTCTGCTTTGATTCACAAAATGGATTTAAATAAGCACAATGTGGGATAAGACTATTTTCTGCCCGGGCTATTGGCACCAAAAAAAAAAAAATAGCAGTTTAGTTTTTTATATTTAAAACACACTATATTTTTCTCTCCCACCAGACAAAAGGCTTAATAGTAAAGAGGAAAGACGCAGAGCTGATCCTGCTTATGAGATCATGGAGAGTCGGGCGCCCGAGAGGAACTCAGAGGTAGGCCAATCCAGAACTCTCTAATCCGCTTTCTGCTATCAACTGCTCACACATTTAGACTGTGTAACTCATTGTGCTCCGAGTTCAGCTCAACATTTTTTTTGGGGGGGGGACGTCTGATATCATGGGAATACCTATTGATGAGGATTATAAAGAGTGAATAGCAGTTCATAGAGGTGAATTTTTAAGAGAGGCTGGAGTGATTTATCTGAAACGTAACAAGACAAAATATGTTCCATCAGGGTTTTGTAGTTTTGAACTTCTTGTCCAGTTACGGCTGGAACAAGTGGGGATTATCTCTGTGATGTTCTCAGTCTGTGTGATGAGCTGAAATCTTGGCATTACAGTCCTGAACTTAATGTATGTGCAGGCTCCTGAGCGTAGCCTTGCTGTATGCTGTTTAGACTTCAGAGTGGGCGAGTGATGAGACACAATGTTCTCAGGGGTGTTCATTCAGCCAAAAGGAAGTGAAGTCGAGCAGTCAGGTCGGATGATATGACCTCAGATGTGCTCAGTTGCCTTTTTAAGTTGTTCCAGAGAGGTGTTCGTTCAACTTTATGGTCTTTTTATTGAATTTTGTTGGTGTTATAACTCATGAAACTCTAAACTTTGTGCTAGACTGAATTAGTTGAACTGCTAAAGGTACTATTGTGATTGACGTATTTACTTCTGTGATGAAAAATAAAACTATATTTCAGAATACATCAGTACATGATATTTCCTTTCGTACTTTGGTATGAGCAAGTTTTGGGCAGGAACATGGGCTGGAATCTGTTCGGGATCATTGGTTGTTGTAGCTCTTTTCTGTTTTAAGGAATAAATTGATATTTTGGAGAACAGACTTCTCACTTTCTTTACAAGAGTTAGACAAGAAGGTTGATACCACCCTCATGTCTGTGCGTTGTCAGTCGGATTGGCTATCATCTGATGACCATTTAGACTCAAGGGGTGACGGCCAATGTTTTGGGGCTTCCGCTGTAGCCAGTGCTTATCCGGATAATGAATATCCATGACAAGGATTCCTCTTATGTGCACCAGTCATTGTTTACAGTCCAGTTAGCAATTTGAGACACGAAAATGGCACTGGAGGCTAATCTCTATAAACTGATATCTGCATATGAACGCAGATAATTTTATCATCATCAGACTATAGCCGTTGAGTTTCAAAATTGCATTTCGGGCACCTCTTTTCCTCGCCACATGGACTGTTTACCTGTATGCAACCACAGCCTTTTTCCATTGCCAACAGATTCTGCATCCATATCTGATGTCTGTTTATAAGATTAATGCATTATGTACAGGGCTAGAGCGAGATTAGCCCATCTCAGCATTAAGACAGGAAACAGAGGGAAATAGCCATTAGTCTCTCTTCAGAGTTCAAAAATACGTTACCAGCATTTCTGAAGCTGATGTATTAACAAATTATCTTTCCATTTGAAGAACCAGGAAAAGAGCGCAGATGGAGTTGCCCTTTAATGAACAACACCCAGCTATGACTTGATTTTAACTTAAACTCTTTTTTATGAGAATATGATTGAGATGCAACAATAAAACTGAATCTTAATCTAAAGTACTGCACGGATGGATAAACTAGTATTCATCGGGAAATAGTTGCAGCATCTAACTTCCCCTAAAACCACAAAATTGTTTATTTTTTTACTGTTTGTGCACATATTAAACAAACAACATGTAACTTATTGATGTTAGAGGTTTTGCAACTTGGTAAACAGGCTAGCAGTTTCCTCCTGAGTCCAGTCTTTATGCTAAGCTAACCTTAACGCTCAGAAATGGGAGTGATATTGATCTTCTCATGTAACTTATAGTAGAAAGCAAATAAGTGAATTTACCCAAGAAATTAACATTACAAAATTCTGTTATGAATAAATGAAGATAATTTAATTCAGTTTGTTTTCCAGGCTTACATCACAGGGCTGGATGTTATTGAATGTGCCCTAATATGGAGCTTATTTATTAAAAAACAATGCATGTAGTCATCAAGTGCAGTATCCAGCTCCTGGAAAATGTAGCCGTACAATCATCTGATTCCCATTAGAGATCTCCGCTTTCAGCATGATGATGGCCACATCGAGGAATCCCTCTTTGTGTGCACCACCGTGGCCTCTCAGTGAGCCTGAAAGCAATATGGCTGCACTCCACCGCCCATTTTCACACCACAATAGCCGCTGTGCTTACAGTGTCTGTCTGGAATCAGAGATTATGTGGCAGCAATTTAAAAGGCACGGTTATCCCCTCCATAACGATGAGGCATTGCAGACAGTGTTTCCGCATGTAAGACATCGCCCTGAGCTCTCAGTAAATCCTGAATATCTATAAATACTCCTGTCGTGTCCACCAGGCTGCTGAGGAGAAAGTCACATTTCTTATGTAATAAACTTAATCAAGAGTCGCTCACTGTGTCTGTGTCTTGCAGGCAGAAGAAAAAAGCAAGTATGAGCCAATGGGCAGCTGTGGTCAGCAGAGGTTCCTGCAGGAGACTGAAGGTGAGTGAAGCTGAACAAGCCGGTTAAACATGCAGATTGGAGGTCTGGAGCTGCACAAATGGACTGTTTTTTTATTTATTTTTTTTACTCAACAGGCCATTTTAGATGGTTTTTTTTAAGTGCTCTAAATGTTTTCAGCCGTGCATTACCCAGGCCTCTTCTTACAAATAGGCAGGACCCACTTACAGAAAGTGAATTAAGTGGGTGAGTCATGCACCTGAATCAACGTAGCTACAAATGCATCACCTGCTGCTTGATGTGCATGAATTAAAATGAATGGACGGATAAAATTGAGCTCATTCAGTGTATGAAATGGCAGACTGGCACAAGGCAGATGATGGAAGAAACAGACACCTGCAGCACACATGATGTTTACTTGACTTAATCCTGAGTAATGGACTGTGATGTTCAACTTTCTCTTTTTTTACCGAACTAAGACTAAGTTATACTGGCTCCTCATAAAACACACTTCATTCAAACTCAACAGAAAAACATGTAAAACTCACTGAAGCTGTCTTTGCTAGTCTGTCCACTGTCACCAACTCTGGTTTGGTCAAATTAAATCCTTAATTCACCATGTGATAAGAGTCTGGCTCTACTGGCTGTTTACCTCTCACTCCTCATCCAACTCAGTGCACTCGCGGTCCGGCTGAGTGGGTGTGCACTGTGCCGCTGGATGAGAGCGCACAGTGGAGCTGCGGCTGTCGCTCTGCGGACCATTACATTAGCAAAATATAAAACAAGACAAATATCACCCCACAAATCAGCCAAAAAAAAAAACAACCAGCGATGGATTCAGCCCATCATCGAAAGGTGATACATTCGTCCAGTCACACTGCGCTATACTGCACTTTTGTACAATGTTGAGGCACTTGAGTGTTTCCATTTTCTGTTACCTTATACGTAATGTCCTTGTGCCTCTACATTTATTTAACAGCTTTAGTCACTAGCTGCTTTGCAGAGTGAAATTATAATATAAATTAACATCAGCTAATAAAGTATGTATTTTTTTTTATCAATTAATATACTCTGCAGCACATAAAGTAGTTCCATGCTCCATGTTTACCAGCTGCAACTTTAGTGATGCTTATACACATTAATGCATCAATAATATAACATGAATTATTCCAAAATGGGCCATTTTGCATAATGAGGAATACTTAATAAGGTAAAGTTTTGAATGCAGGACTATTAAATGATTCGTAGCAAAGTTTGTTGTAGGCAACTGGACTTCATAGAGTTCTTGAAGACGTTTCGCCTCTCATCCAAGAGGCTTCTTCAGTTCTGACTGACTGGATTGGGAGTTCAGGTATTAAACCACTGTGTGGTCGTTAACACCTAGAGGGGGCA
>JAJHUR010100765.1:0-18606 GCA_027495735.1 Lutjanus campechanus | reverse complement strand
CTCTGCAGTGCAGTCTCTGCTAAATCCTGGTCTGGATCTGATCTGAAAGCTGGACCAGGATTTAAACCTCAGACTGCTGATCTGATGTCTGTCTCATCTCGTGATGTTGGTCTCATATTCTCCTTTTGTCTCTTTCATCTGTTCTTCTTTCTCTTCTTCCCATCATTGGGGTCCATCTACCCATTCATCTTCTTTCTCTCTCTCACAGTCCTGCTGGACGGCAGATTTTTATTCTTCTGTCACCCCTCCATCCCATCCTTCTCCTCTTTTTATCTCTTTTATGTCACTGGTCAGAGAATGAGCCAGGACGGCCGAATTCAGGACAAGAACGTGGAAAAGAACGACACGAACAATACTTATGCACACACACACATGCACATCTGCGCTGTGTATTCATAGATTATACATCTTATTACAGATTCTGGATGAGTTCAGCTTCAAACAGTAAGAATGTGTGTGTGGCTTGAATCTATCTATCATCTAGGCTCTGTCTGTTTTTTTTCTTCAGTTTGAATAGCTTTATTTGCAAAAAAAATGTTACCAATTTAGTTTATATAAAATCTGTCTCTCTCTTTCTTTCTTCTTTTTTCTCTCGTCTTTCTCTTATAGTCTCTATTTTGCACTACTTCCAGTCTTTCCTTTCCTTTATTTTCCTTTCTTTTCCTCCATCATTTTGCTCGCCCTGTCTTTCTTCCATTTTCCTTCCTTCCTTCCTTCATTTCTTGCTTCCTGTCTTTCTTTCTTTCTATCTTTGTTAGTAACACTTTATCTGAAGGGTTGTGCATAAGACTGTCATTACACTACGGTCATAAACTTTCGTAAAGACTCCTTCATGTTCATGACAGGTGCCCTGACATGGTTATGACAGTCTCATGCACACCCCTTCAAATAAAGTGTTACCCCTTTCTGTCTTTCTTTGTAACAGCTTATTTGAAGGGATGTGCATAAAACTGTCATTACACTGTCATAACATGGTATAACATCTGTCATGAACAGGAAGGAGTCCTTATGAATGTTTATGACTGTTGGCATTCAGTGTCTCTTGGACAGTTATGTCATCATTTTTAATGCAAAGCTGACATTGTTTTAGATGTCTTTGTTGTGGCAACTTGCCATGAATTAAGCCAATGTCAAGCTGTCATAAGAAAGACATTACTGGCTTGAGTTGGCATACCAAAGACATTTCAAATAATGTCAATTTTAAAATTAAAGTTAAAGTCACCCAATGGCAGTTGAACAGTCGCTTTAACAGTCACTCTTTCGTTCTTCTTTCATGGTTTATTTAAAGGGATGTGTGTAAAACTGCCTGCCTGTCGTTACACTGCCATAACCATGTTATGACACCTGTCATGAACATGAAGGAGCCTTTATGTTTATGACATTGACAAGTATCACTGGGTCAGTGTCAAGTTGTCATAACAACAATAGTAATGGCTTGATCAATGTCAAGTTGACATACCAAAGACATCTCAGACATTGTCAACATTGCTTTAAAAATGACATAATTGACCCAATGGCACTGAATGACAGCAGTCATAAACATTCATAAAAACTCCTGTTCATGACATGATTATGACAGTCTTATGCTCACCCCTTCGAATAAATGAATACATTTAAAAAATAAATCTTTCTTTTCCTCTCCTCTTTTCACTCTTCTCCCCCTTCGCCGCTTGTTTCCTTCCTTCATTCTTTCATTGTTTCCTTCTGTTTCTTTCTGTCATTACTTCTTTTCTTCAAAGCGTCTTTTGTTACTCGGTCCCTCAGTTCACTTTTGTTTATTCCATATGTCCTCAGGACTTTGATTGTCCCCTCTCTTCTCTTTCTAATTGCTTCCTTTGCTTTTTAATTGTTCCCATCCTCCCTCCCATCTGTATTTCCTTTCTTCTTCCCTTCTTTTCTTCCTCCTCTTTGAGCGGCTCAACCTTTAGGTTTAATTTGCAGCAGCAGCGGCTTGTCAGCCCGCTGTCTCTCTCTGAATATGATGGTGTTTTTATTGGAGCTCACAGTGTGTTTTATCCTCCTGTTGTCAGTCCTGATAGAAGCCACTCTCTGTCCTCACCTGTCCCGTTTTAATTTGATTTATCTCTCACACTGACGTGTCATGTCGTTCCACCATTCTTTTGTCTGATTGAATTGCCTCATGATGATTTGACAGTGGGACTTCTGTCGGATTGATTCATTTGCTTCAGGACCAATTACACAACGCTGATTATGTGGAGTTATGATTAAATTGAAAATGAAATTGGTTGGTTGGTAATAGTGTTTACTTTCTTTGGTCCAGACCCTGAGACGTTCTTAATAATGATCTTTCGTGGGTCTGGGATTCCCATCTAGACACAACCTTTTCTCTTCTTCAAGAGGGTGTCAGACAATGAAGTGATTCATGTTTCATTAAAACATCTTTTGTGTTGTGAGCAAACTGAATCCGCCCTGGTGAATTTGTTGTATTAAACAACAAAATCCGTTGTTTGTCCATGTCCTCTAGGGCGACTTCAAAACTTACAAATCACTGTTGAAAATTAATCAGATTTGTGATGTTTATTCACTGTACAAACAAAGGGGAAAAAAAGGAAAAAAAGTTGAAAAAAATCATAATTTCAAGGCGGCTGCCATCATTAGATTTTTGAGTTTTCAATCAAACTCAAACTCGTAATAAAATTAACTAAATAAAGTTTTGCTGATCTCTAATCTTTTGTTGGGATAATTTACTTTTCTTCTTTAGATTAACTTGAATCTTTTGAGTTTTAGGGACAAAAAAAGTGTGTATTTCATTATTTGGTTCTTGAAAATGAAATACTTGAAATTGAAAATATTAGACCATTAATCACTTTCCTTTCCTTTCTCCTTCCTTCATCATTCTGCTCCCCCCTTCTTTCTTCCTTTCTTCCATCCTTCCTTCCATCCTTCCCTCCTTCCTTCATTTCTCTTTCTTTCTTTCTTTCTTTCTTTCTTTCTTTCTTTCTTCGTAACACATTTTTTGAAGGGTTGTGCATAAGACTGTCATTACAGACAGTCATCAACTTTCATAAAGACTCCTTCATGTTCATGACAGGTGTCATGTCATGGTTATGACAGTCTCATGCACATCCCTTCCAATTAAATGTTACTTCTCTCTTTCTTTTATTCTTGAATCTTTTGAGTTTTAGAAACCAAAAAGCATGTGTGTTTAATTATTTAGTTGCTTGAAAATGAAATACTTGAAATTGAATATATTTAACTGTTAGTAATGTTCACATAAATGAGTTTAGTCACTTATTTTTGGGCACGTTCTAAAACTAAAAAAGATTCAAGCTTGTCTTAAGAAGAAAAGTAAATTATCCAAACAAACCATTATTAATCTGTAGAACTTTTTCAAAACATACAAGTTTGAGTTGGGCCCAAAAGTAATTTGCCTTGAAACTTTGAGTTTTCTCAGCTTGGTTTATTTAACAGAGACAGTGGACATCAATAAACACTGCTATAAATGTGCCAGAGGCTATTTTTCATTTGTAGTCAGATGTTAAAAGTCACCCTAAAAATCATAATAATTACAAAATTATTCACCATTTATCATTCATGAGCATGCAGAACAACAATAAAAAGAAAAGAGAATATAAATGTTAATGGAAAAATTCACTCAAGACACCCTTATCCTGCATTGTCAGGTACTATTTAAAATATGCAACACGGACACTTGTAATAGAACACATGCAACAAATGAAATGAAGGATATTAATGTTAATGGAAACCTGGTCTAAAAACAACATTGTGCTGCGTTGTTAGACACTAACTGAGACGTGCAAAGCAGAGGCACAGACATCAGAAGCGTGCACAGAATATAAAATACATAAATCAGTCTGACGCAGCAAATCAACAATAAAAGGCATGCAGGTACACGAGAGCAGACTGGAGATAGACTGACCGAGGATAATCAGGAGCAAGTGAGGTTTAGTGCTGACAGAGATGAGTACTAGTAACCATTTCTTTAAATGAGCTTTAAATGAGCTGCATGTGTCCGGTTCTCTGATAGCTGCTGGGATGGAGCTCCGTTCTAGTGCAGCTTTAACAGACAATGCAGACTGACTGAAAGCAATTTTCCTGAGTGGGATAATGCAGGCCTCGGCCAACACGGCCTCAAAATGACGCACGTATGACTGATGGGGAGTACCGGCAACAGGCGTACCCAGTAAGTGATTTGAGGGGGGGGATGCCGTCTCCCTCCTGTGAGCAAAATGACCAAAATGCACCTCCGTGTCAACCTGCCATCCACCCTCTCCACCCCCTAATAGCAGAGCGAGTGTAGCGGAGGTGGCAAAAGTACACACACTCTGCACTTAGGTAAAGGTACTGTACAGATACGTGTGTTTAAAAAAAAGGACTCTGGCAAAAGAAGTCTTGATTTAACTTCTTTACTCAAGGAAAAGTTCAGGCTCTGAAATGTAGTCAAAGTATTCTGAAGGATATTTCCACTTATTGTTTCTGGGCAAATCTAACCAAACCTCACCTTTTCTCTGTGGTCGAGTCTGTTGTTTGTCTTGTTACGTCCTGTTACATCTTTTATCGTTTTTTTGTCTTTGTCATTGTTTTCATTTTGTCATGTATTGTTACGTCATTTTCACCTTCTTACGTCATATCCGTCTTGTTCGATCTTTTACATCATTTTTGCCTTGTTTTCACTTGTTATGTTGTTTTCGTGTTATGTCTTATTCATCTTGTTAAATCTTTAATGTAATTTTTGCCTTGTTTTCTATCGTTATGTCATTTCTTCTTGTTGCACCGTTGTCTTCTAGTTACGTCTTTTCGCTCATTTGTTATATATTGTTACTTTGTTTTCATCTTGTTACGTCTTTTATGTAATTTGTTACGTCTTGTTTTGTCTTGTTGCTGTGGTTTTTCGTCCAATGTTTTTTTTACACCATTTTCATCTTGCATTAAAACCAAGGTACAGTACAGATATTTGTATCAAAACGAAGGAAGTAAAAGTAAAGCACAGATACCTGAAAAATCTACTTAAGTACAGTAAAAAGTATTTGTTCTTAGTTACTTTCCATCTCTGGAGTGCAGGGTCTGTGGTGCTGAGGTAGCAGACAGTTAGCGAGTCATAGGTGAATGAAACAAACCGGGTCCATCTCCTCGTTCCAAATGAACAAATCGCCTACCAGCCCTTACGTATGACTTGCAACACGCTGTAGGTTGCGTGACCCTGAATGTGTGCGCACCCTGTAACATTTGTGAACAAGAAACTCATCTATTTGCCTGTTTTTCCCGTGAGGACGGGCTGATTTATAACAATGTCACCTCCTTTCCTCTCATCATAATTCCTACGGCCACTCGAGAGCTTTGTCACTTGAATATAAACAGAAGTTGTTTGAGGGCACTTGCGGAAAAACGACTGATGCTGTCGTATTTTCCTGAGAGGACAGTCTCAAGGTCGCCATGGTGACCGGGGATGCTTTCGGCCCCAATCAGCCACAGAATAGGAGAAACGGCAGTTGGATGAAGGAAATCAGACAGTGTCAAGTTTGTCAAATATCTGGTAATGTTGGGGTGGAACTATACATTGAAAAGTGGAAATCACACCCTTGCGTGATGGACAATGGAGACACATTTGCAGAAGTGTATCATTGTGAGTGTGTACTGGTAGATGATGATCTCTGGACTGGTATTCTTCTCTCACACTTGTAGGTTGACAGTTTTTACATGACTCCATCATGCTCAAAGCCGTAACAGCTCCTCTTGTTGTGTGTTGCTGTTGTTGTTGTTCCCCTGGTGGCTTATGTGTGTGTGTACACACTGTATCTGTTGTGTTTGTTTCGGTTTTTGATCTCAGTCCTGAGGGAGACCAAACTGGGTCACAGTGTGTGTCAGTCACACGCCGTCCAGTCCCTGTCCTTTGTTCCATACTGATGCTTCTCTTCTTTCTTCTTTCTCTTTCTTCTTCTGTTCTTCACTGTGTGTCTGCTTTGATCAGATATACTTCCTGTTTAAATCATGATTCTGACAGTGTTATACTGTTTTATGTAGTTTTTGTATGACTGCTACTTCTGACAGCTAATATTTGAGAAGTCAGCATATATAAATAAAAAAGAAAAGAGAACATTTGGGGCCTGAACAGAAGAGATGATTACATTGAACTATAGGAGAGGGAGAAGAAGATGATGATGACAGAAACTCACAGACCAATTGTTTGATTTTTGTGTGTTAGTTCAGTTTGATTTACTAATTTCCAATTTAAAGGAGAAGTATTTAGTGTAATAAATCATAAAATATCCACAATCAAAGATCAAGGAAACATGTTAAGTTGAAGTACTCACTTCACTTGACATGAACGCTACAGCTGGGCCGAAATAACTGTTTTGTACGTCTGTTTCACATCAATCAGAGTTCAAATTAAAGCTGAATTATAGCCGAATGAGTGAGTGTCTGTTTATGAGTCGTAAGAAATCAGTAATAGTCTTCAAGAAGGCGTAGATGTCTATAACTGTTAAATTGAGCAAAATGTTAATGAAGTTTGGCAGCAGTGAGACAGGCAGCCGCTTAACTCTTCGTCCAGAGTGTGTTATTTCAGAGCAGTGGGCTTTTGTTTCCAGGATAACAGGCTTAACTTCACATTGACAGACAGTTGACAGTTATGAACAGTTGATCAACTTACAGTGGAGGACTCGTCGTCGCTTGTTATTGTCAATTCATGAGGTTACACGCCTGTCTGTCTGATCTCTGCTGTGTCTGGGGAGGAGGGGGCAGGGGGAAAACAATTCGCTTCAACCACAGATCATATATTAAACAGGATTTCAACCTATTTAATTCACAGTCTGTGGCTCCAAGTCGCTACACGTCCTGTGAGAGGAAACTCGTGTTTGTGCAGGAGAGCAGAGAGAAAGAGGTTTTTAAGTCTCTGTCTCTTCAGCTCTCAGTACTTTTGTAGCTTCTCTGCGGTTTCTCTTCTGCGTCGCTGTTTGTTCTTTCAGGTATCTGCTTTATTTTACTGTTTCCTGCTCACTTTCATCCGCATAGGAATCGTGTCATGTTACCTTTGATCTTTGGGTGAACTGTCCCTTTAACAAGCCAACGTATAATGAGACATAATAAGACAAATTTATGTGATGGTGATTAAAAAGTATATTTCTTTTTCTATCATTTTTCTCTTCTTCTCCTGTGATATTTAGCACTAACTTCTTTCTGTTCTTCTCATGCTGTCTTCATCTGTTTTAACGCCGCTAATGGCAGTAAGGTGACATCTGCAGAGAGAAAGAAAGAGAGAGATAGTCATCCCAGATCATTTTCGGGGCTGCTGGGAGAGAAGAGGTAGAGGATCAGGATGGATGGAGAGAGAGGGGGGGAGAGGGAAGGCGGGGGGAGGAGGAGGAGGAAGAAAAGAGAATAATAAAAGTGAGAGAGGAGAGGAGATAAAATGAAATCGCCCAGCACAGTTCTGTCTGCGGAGGCTGGAAGAGAGAGGAGAGATGGAGGGAGGATATGGATGGATGGAGGGGGAGAGAGAGAGAGAGAGAGAGAAAGAGAAGAAGAGAGAAGAGAGAGAGAGAGTGAGAGATGGGAGGGTCAAGCGAAGGGCAGGGCGCGTGAGAGAGAGAGGTGGAGAGAGAGAGGAGGAAGTGTGTCAGCCATGACAGATTTGTATTCCACAGTGAGCGTCTGACCTTAGCAAACCCATCACACACACACACACACACACACACACACACACACACTCTTTACTATACCCCCACTCTACAACAGGAGTGTGTGTGTGTAGGAGGGTGGGGGTATGGGAGTCTCTGTCTGTTGCCATGGTGACGATAGCCTCCTCTCCTCTCCCATCCTCTATCCTATGAGGACCAGTTGAGTGTGTGTGTGTGTGTGTGTGTGTGTGTGTGTGTGTGTGAGACAGGTAGAGATACATATTAAGTGTTTGCCTGAGAGCGAAAGAAAGACGACCTGTGTGTATGTGTGTGTGTGTGCGCACGCGCGCGAGTGTTTTGACCGTTTGACCAAAACACACACAAAAGCCGGACAGATGTGTTGAATTTTAAACACGAAAACATCACCAAACTCATATTTAACTCTTCACAGCATCTCTTATCTGTTTACACATTTTCTAATTAATTGACTGATTGATTGAATATTTTCTAATCACATAATCATAAAACAAAGAGATAACGCTCTGACAGATTTTTGTCAAACCTAGATATTTGTGTTTTTTGTCCTTTGTGTGTGAATTCAGTCGAGCCTCTGCACTGATCGATAGGTCTGCTTAGATGCTGCGTTCATGTTCAGTGCCTGTATTGGAAAAATGGCTTCTCTAATTGGAAATTAGTCTGTGAACACAGTGTTCACAGTCAATTTTAATCTGGTGGATAGAGGAGCTTTTACCACCAGTTCTTCAACCCTATGGTCTAGTGTTTATGAGCTGTGTATAAACAACAAGTAATAGATACTACAACCTACTTGAATGTGTTTTTTGTGCTTTAATAAACAGTTAATGGATGGATGGATACATTAATCGATTAATATGACAACTTTACCATGTTATAAAGCAGTGTTTCCCCTATAGTTTATCCCCAACAGACACCCCCGCCCTGCCAACAGGATCCCCCACCCAGAAATTCAAGTCATAGATTTAAAAAAAAATTCCGTCATTTAATTTTTATTTTAATCAAAAGGGCCTATAACAGGCATTCTTTTTTATCAAATAAAAAAAAGCTAACTCTAATTTGCGCAATTTCAGAGTCTAATGCGTCACTATCGTTTCATTACATTCATTAAAATGCATTTCTTCTCTCCTCTGCGACAGGAGGGGCTCCCCCCTCACTCCTCTCTCACAACATACACACGTGCACTCACACCGGTACAGACACACCCACCCACACTCAAAGAGCGGAGGAGAGAGAGTGTTGCCAACATTACGGTAAAAAAAACCAAAACAATCAACAACAAACAAACAAATTATTAATGGACGACCGGAGGTTCCCCAAACGTTCGCCCCCCAGGCAAGAAATCTCTGCATTTTTTAAATGAACCGTACGTGGCGAGGCGGGGAGCACAGCTAACTCTACGGTGGGTGTTAGCCTAAATGAGAGCATCTCTCCCAGCCCCGACCACAGCGCTGCCAATCGCCTGCCCCGGTTAACGTCGCCACAACTAGTACTAAACACACCTGTTCCAGCCCTCCCACCGAGACACGTAGTAAGAAGCTGCAGACGGGTCACCACCGTAAGTCTGGCTCTGATCCAGCATGGCTGTCAGACTTAAGATACAAGACTGAACTTGGTGAGTGAATTAATGAGGATGGATGGATGGATGGATGTGACAAATTTACCATGCTATAATGTAAGCATTTACTAACAGTGAGTTTCCAGACTCCTCTCTTTTTACAAGGTTGCCGAGGTTTTAAGATAACGTTAGCTAAGCATTAGCTCGCTAACTATGCTAATATCAGCCTTGACCTGCTGTTCTTTGTGCAACTTCAAATGTTGAAGGAAGTTGGAAGTTGCGTCTCCGTGTGTAATTTTCAACCTGCTCATTTTGCATACTGCAATTCATTTCTTGTGACCACCTTTTATGTTGTATAGTTGATATGGTGAACATGTTAGCAAACTGCTAAACCTGTACTTGTACATACAGCAGACGGAAAGCAGCATTTTCATTCAGTTTCTGTTCACTCATCTTATCCATCTCTTTATCTGATACATGCTCCACTATGTTCACCGGCCAGTTGCTCACTTTTAAGCGCACAGTGTATCGTGGGGTTTTAGAGCTTTTTTGCTGCATACAGCTAACTGCCATGGTTTGAGGTGACACCAATGAGAGCACTGCGGCTGAACTACAACAGTAAAGTTGTGGACTTTAAAGAACAGTGAGCTGTAAGATGGTAATCGACTGATAACAGTTAAAATATTGAGTAGAGTAGCTCTAAGTATATTAGGGCTGCAACTAATGATTATTTTCATAGTTGATTAATCAGTTGATTGTTTTCTCAATTTATCGATTGACAGTTGTTTGCCTATAAAATGTCAGAAAATTATTAAAAATGTCAATCAGTGTTTCTCAGAGTTCGACATGACGAATTAATTACTTGATTGATTGTTGCAGCTCTAAAGTATATACACGCTCATTATTTTTCATATATTTCAATAATTGATAGTCCCACAATATGAGGTAGAAAAATCAGATGAGATGAAACTTGTCACGTCAGTGCTTCACAGCCTGGAAGACATTTTCTTTGAAATATTCGACAGGTTGATGCAAAATCTTCCTCCCACTACTCCACTTTCTCCTCCTCCCTCCCTTTTTTCCTCTGCATTTTCCCTCCTCCTAATAGTCTCCTATTGCTCTTTCTTCCCCCTCTTCCTCCGCCTCCTGTCCTCTTCACCTCGTCTTAATCTTCTGTAGTCCTCCCCCGCCCTTCACCTCCCTCTCCTCTCTTTCACCTCCCCGTCTCCTTCCACTTGTCCTCCACGTCCTCCTCCCACTTTTCCCTCTTCCTGCATCCACCTTTTCTTCTTCCCTCCACCTCCTCCTCCTTCCGGCAGACAGTTTTTTTTTTTTTTTAAGTGACAGACAGGTGCTGCTCCGGCTTCTCTCCCTCGCCTCCAAAACAACAAAACAAATCAAGACAGCAGCGATCCGTCTGCTGAGTGTCATTTCAATCCACAGTGAGCGGCGACCCAGCGACGCCCAGAAACGGCTTCAAAGCACCTGGAGAGGACGGATTTAATGAAATTCAGCTCAATAACACCTGTTTGATATGGAGAGACAGAGAGAGGCAGAGGGAGTCACAGCAGCCTTTGAGATTCGCACTATATGCATGTATAGAACAGAACAGGGTCACAATATGACTCGCTGTGTTTCAGAGGCAATGCAATTTGATTCAGCCGTGATAAGAATTTATTTTTCTGTTATTTTAGAAATGAATCAAAATCAGAAAAACAAATATTCGTAGGCAGTAATTACACTGAATAAGGAGGATGGGTTGGCACTTAATACGCTGCTCTCTGGGTATGTCGAACTCAGTTCTTGGGTCAGTGCCGTCTTTCTGAATTTCGTGTGTCAATAACGCTGCGTGGGCGCACGTCCCTGAAAATAAAATGACACGTGGCTACGGCAACAGTTTGCCCTTCAACTGAGAGTAGCAGTAGCCCCTAACGTTAGCCTGTCTCGCTCTGCGAGTTGTCACCATAACCAGAATTTGAAACTTACAGAACTACGAGAAAAAACTATACTCAATACCTCTTTCAGTGCTACAACAAAAGGAAAGGTTTCAGGCACAGCTAAATAGATTTCTTTCTCTTTTGTTAATTAACAACCTGTACACAGTGCTGCTAGAGTCACAGTCACAGCATGCAGCCGCCTAGAGAAACAGCGCAGCATCTTTTCAGGAAGATGTTGCCGTCATGGCAATAGCTGTTTTTCATGCAACCAATCATATAGTAGATGGATGAGCACACACAAAAAAGTGGATGTGTCATAACCTGCCATTATGCCATATTTTCTACGCTTTTATTTATAGGAAGGAAACATGGATTGTATTTTTGGTATTGGAATACAAAGTATTGGATTTCTTGTCAATTTTTTTGCACATAAATTGTTAATAAGCATAAATTGTCATCTCAACACATCCTCATACCTAAACAAAGAGAATAGGCTGATTGCCAAAGTCTCCCAAAACAACATAAATGACAAGTGGAGTGTACCAGTGACCGCACCTAAACCATGTTACGAAAAAGTCACATGATGTTAAATGCTTGGTTAACATTGGCTGCAGTTGGGTTAAATTTGGGCACCAGAACTACTTGGTTAGGTTTAGGAAAGGTTTGTGGTTTGGGTTCAAATAAGACAGAAGTCATGTAATGTGATGTAGCGTAAGATAAGATTTAGTTTAGATTAGTTTAGTTAAGTTTAGGAGGAGTTTGTGGTTTGGGTTCAAATATGTGCATTGCGAAAATCATGTACAGAAATCACATAACATAAAGTAAGGTAATGTGATGTTAAGTTTGGTTTACTTTAATTTAGTTTTGGAAAAGTTTGTGGTTTGGGTTAAAACATATATATTATGAAAATAATGTATAGAAGTCATGTAAAGTAAAGAAAAGTAAGTAGTTTAGCTTAATAAGCCTAATTGTGGTTTAGGTTAAAATACATCACAGTACATCACAGAAGTAACGCAACGCAACGCAACGCAACGCAACGCAACGCAACGCAACGCAACGCAACGCAACGTAGAACAAGTTTGTGGTTTGGGTTAAAATATGCATATTGCATATAAATCATGTACAGAAGTCATATAACATAACATTTAGTTTAGATTAGTTTAGTTTAGCTTAGTTCATTAGTACCCCCGTTAGCTACAGCACTGCAGCAGCTATTCTACTCAGGGTCCACACAAACCTTACATTGTGACAGTGCACCAACAATTTACATCATAACATATAACGTAACACATACAAAATACACAGGACAAAAAGGCATACACACACACACACACACACACACACACACACAGACAGACAAGACAAGCTCCATACAACACACCACCTATCTGACCATAAGTACTATAGTCATACTCATAAAGCTTATCAGTGAAGTAAAACGTAAACAATGAGAACATTAAAAAAGACCCTCCACAGCCACAATCAAACTCCTGTTTGTATGCATTCAAACTCTACCAACTGACTAGAGGTTTAACAATCAAAATCGTAACAAAACGAAATAAAAAGTAAAGTAAGGTAATGTTAGGTATGTAATTTAAAACTTTAAACTGGTCCCCAAACACCTCCTCATGCAGACATTGTTGCTACTCCCGCAATAACAACTACAGCCACTAGAGGTCGGCGCTCAGCAGTAAATGTAAACGTGGATCGTAATAAGCTGCTTGCACAGACGAGCTATCTGCTTGTTTGTTTGTGCTATCTACATGATGAGCTGTCTTAAACAGGTTCATAATACATCCAGGGATCTGATCTAAAAGGGATAAAAAATCATCTTTCATTTCATCTTGTTTACGGCACCACCAGCATATTATATGATTCCACTGCTCACTTTGAAGACAGCTCATTCAATCCTCTGGAGGCATTCATAGGTGAATGCAGCGAGCATGTTGTATTTATAGTAACACAACTTTATTTATATGCCTCGTAGAGACTAGAGAGCTGAAAGTGCTGATGTGGGGCTTTCACACAGCATCTCATTTATGTCTGTTTATTTGACAGATATGTTTAAAGCTTTGAAATATAATGATATTCATATTTTCAGTGATTTACACTGGAATACAGAGACTTTAAAGGGACAGTTCACCCCAAAATCAAAAATACTGGCCTCTCTTTCTATTTATCCATCTAGATAGTCTTGGTGTGAGTTGCAGAGTTTTGGAGAAATCAGCTGTAGAAATGTCTGCCTTCTTTCCAATATTATGGGACTGAATGGTACTCCACTTGTCGTGCTCAAAGTGCCAAAAAATGCATTTGAGAAACTCCAAACCAGTGTCTCTTTCAAAAAATCATGACCCAGTTACTCAAGATAATCCCACAGACCTTGTTGTGAGCAGTTTCATGCCGGGACCACATTCTTTCTCGTTGAAAAGAAAGTAGTTCCAGTAGATTCTTTAAAGTAGTTCTGGTAGATTCTACTGCAGAGAGAAAGTAGTTCCTATATGAAACTGCTCACAACAAGGTCTGTGGATTATCTCGAGTAACCGGGTCATGATTTTTGAAAAGAGACACTAGTTTTGTATTTTTGTAGCTTTCAATAAAAAGGCCCAAAAAAAGGCATGTTACATGGAAGCAGACTGTATTATTACTTTATTTTTTAATGCAACCATATTTTTTTCAATCTTTAAGGGGTTTATAGTAACATTTTAGAGATTTGTACTTTTTAAAATCAGTGTCTGTCTCATTTTTCTTGTACATTTGGGTTTCTGCCTGCTGTATACTTACAGACCGACTGACTAGACTGTATTTACTACAGACTTAAAGCTGATTTTGCAATGATAAAAGCCTTAACATGCATTTGGGGTGAGGACACTTCAAAATATACCAGGCAAAGACAAATACAAATGCATGTCTGCAAATATTAAATGAACCCAGTTTTACAACATGTATCAGTCAATCTACACAACCCTGATAAACAAAGATGAAAAAGAGGCTTAATCTTGTTTTTAGCAGATTAGTGGGAGTCACTGTATGTGATCAACCATAATTGCTGCTCTCTTTTTAACATAAATACTTTTTTTCATTTACTAATTAATTCAAGTTGACTCTACTTTGATATTTTTATGTTATTGACACTTGTTTCACATTCAAAGCATATCAAGAAATGGAGATGCCCTTTGAAATGCTGAGGCTTTTAATGTGAGATATGGGTGTAGAACAACAAATTAAAACAGAGACAGATCAGAAAAGAGACCAGCTTTTCACTAATATATGCTTATGAAGCAGAGGAAATAAAAAATGAAGGTCCACAGTTGAGGTGAATAAAGAGCCTGCCCTTAAATTTGGTTTCTCAACCTCCACCTTTTCTTAATTACCATTTTTCCACTTCACTTTCCTCATCCCTGTATTCCCCTGCATAAAAACCCACTAAGAAGAGAGGAAGAGGTAGTAGACGAGAGGAAAATATTTATCTTCTCTCTCTCTCATAGTGCTGATGTTTCTGCGACGTCGGCCTCTATCGATTGGACAAAGTGGAAGGTCATCCATATAGCGTGTGTGCATGTGTGTGTGTGTGTGTGTCCTCGCCTATTGATTGCTTAGAGGTTGGAGGTTTGTACCTCACCGCCTACGCCTAAATGTGTCACCATGCTGCGTGTCTCTGTGTGTGTGGGTCGGTGTGTGTTTATATGGGTGTGTGTGTTGTCACTTTCAACATTGATCCCCTTTGTGATGAAACACCTTCCCATCAGCCCCTTCATCATCGCTCAGCAGGAAGAGGAAGAAAGAGGAAGTGTGTGTGGGTACGTGAATGAACTCACTTTTGTGTGGGGGGGTGGGGGTGTGAGTGATTTTATGAAAGCAGAAACGTGAGTGATTTTCTGAAATTATTTCAGTTTTCATCATGTGCTTTTAGGGAGCAGTCTGTGCAGAAACTGTTAGCTTGCGTTAGCGCTGTAATGGTACACAGAAGCTGGCTTCAAGTGGAGCTTGTGAAGTCATGTACATGCTATGTTTGGCCACTCAGTGGTTAAGATGTCAGAACACTGCTGTGAGGCAACAGCAGCATACGCTAAAACGGCCAGCATCTAGAGGCCACCAAGGCTAACAATTTAGCAAGCTAGCAAGCGTTTATGCTTAGCTAGTCTAATGAAAAAGGCAATATTGGTAATATTAACATTTTCATCAGACATATAAAAAGTACAAAGAAAAAGCCGACATGACTTAATCTACAACTTACCATTGACCCAAACATGAACCCCCATGGCCTCCGCCATGTTAGCGAACATGACACAACAATTTTCCACAAATTTCCATTTCAGAGGTCATAAATACCACAAAGATAAGAGTTGTGCACTGGGTCGGGTACCCGGCGGGTAACCTGCAACAATGCTGTGTAACATCTAAAACATACAGTATATTTTTACAAATTCATGAAAAAAATAATAATAATTTTGGGCAGGCAGCAGGTGACATTAATATAATAATATAGCACAGGCAATACAGTAATATGTTTTCTTGCCCTGGAGAAATCAAAAATGAAAATGATTGTGCAGTATTTTTAACATTTACATTCGCTAAAATAGTAATATTAGCCCAATCAGCCGCTAGAGTTTTATTTTGAAAGTCTATGACACAACCTTTGACCCCACATCCTGCCAAACAATGGGACGTCACTGTTTGATCTGACAGTGGTGTAGGCTAGCTGATAGCTAAAACTGCTAACATAAAGGCAGAAACAGCCAGTGGAGGGCACCAAATTGTGGACAATAAATTGTAGAAGGCCAAGTTGGTGTTTGGGAGGATTCTGATGCACGCAGAGACCGTGAGAGTAGTGTTATCAGTTGTTTTGCTGCTTGTAAAAAGTATTAACTTCTCATAGCCGCAAGTGAGGCTTGTTGTCACTATGGAAACACATCAACAGTAGTGTACAGGAGCACAGGTGTTGCGCCAGAAGTGAGTGACAGTGTATGTGTGTTTAATTGCGGGTCGGGTCGCGGGGCTTATATTATCGGTTCCAGGCAGGTGCAGATTTGTCTCAGAGATAAACGCGGGTAATGAGTCGGTTCTGGTTCTCAGCTTTGCGGGTGCAGCCGGGGTTGGGGGTTGCAAAACTAGACCCGTGCAGGACAAGAGGGGAGCGTTCCAGTGGACTCATTTCATGAACACAGTTAATATAATCCCTTTTGAAGACAGCAAAAATCTCACAAAAACACGTTGACTGTTGATTTACACAGGGTCAGAGTTTGCTACGTTTTTGGTGCAGCAGGAAAAAGAAAAGGAATGTCCACGGTCATATTTTAATTTTCAGATTTGACACAGTTCAGCAGCTTTCTGTTGCTCTGGAGATCCATTCATCACAGCCCTTGCTCATTAATACAGGACAGTGGATAATTCCTAGACGACTGCATCTTGGGCATGTTAATACAGGCCAGTGAGCAATCACTGGATGGCTGCAGCTCAGTAGATAATTCCTGGACGACTGCATCTTGTGCTCATTTAGGCAGGGCAGGGAAACATTCTTGGATTACTTCTTAGCTTGTCTAGAGCAGTGGATGTTTTTTGGACGCCTCCAGCTTTTGCTTGTTTATGCAAGGTAGTGGATAGTTCCTGGACAACTGTAGACATAAATAAAGATGGATGATGCATCTCCACTTCCTCCAACTGTACAAAAATGAGGCCAAAATATCATGATCCAAGTGCTCCCATCTTGCGCTGGTAAGGTCATTTGGAGCCAGAGTCTGGCTGACTCACGGCTCAGCTGTCAATAATTTTTATTGAATCTAATAACTACAAACTCCAGTTCTGAAGAAGTTTGGACACTGTGAAAATGTTAAATAATAACAGAATACAATGAATTGCATATAGTTTTTGACTTATATTTAGTTGAATACAGTGTAAAAACAAGATATTTAATGCTAAAACTGATGAATGTTTTTTGTAGATATGCACTCATTCTGAAGTTGATGCCTGCAACACGTTCCAAAAAAAGGGACAGTAGATGGGGCAACAAAAGACTGGGAAAGTTGTGGGATGTTCACCTGTTTTGAACACTCCACAGGTAACGACATTAATTGGTAGATGACAGTATCATGAGTGGGTACAAAAGGGCCGTCCCTGAAAGGCTCAGTCGTCCTCAAGCATGGATGGGGTCAGGGTTTTGGAAAACGCTAAACACAATTCACCGCTGCATCTACAAATGCAAGTAAAGACTCTAAAGAGAAAGCCATAGACAACAACATCCAGAAACGCCACTGGTTTTTGGGAATCATTGATGTTGTATCCTCTGGGCTAAAGAGCAGAAACACCAACAAGACTGTTACCCTGCGCAAAGTTCAAAAGCCAGCATCTTTGAAGGCCCCATAGGACAACATATGCTGCCATCCAGATGATGTCTTTTTCAGGGACGTCCGTGCTTAGCAAGACAATGCCAAGACACATTGTGCACGTGTTCCAACAGTGTGGCTTCGTAGTAAAAGAGTTCAGGTACTAGACTGACCTGCCTGCAGTCCAGACCTGTCTCCCAATGAAAATGTGTGGTGCATTATGAAGCACAAAATACGACAACCATGACCTTGGACTGTTGAGCAACTGGAGTGACCTGTCAAACATAGGAAAGAAAGTTTTACAAGTTGCCCCAACTTCTTTGAAGATGAGGTTTGTTATTAAAACCAAACAGATCAGAAAAATGAACACCTGAACGAACATCAGCGTGATAAGAACTACCTAAAATGACAGAATCCAACTTTGAGAAAATTTTATTTGACATGTTGGTGTAGAACTTTAATCGGGCCTGAAAAGTTGAGCCCAAAAAGGCCTCAACCCAACAAAATTCTGTCTGAACCCGACCCGAACCCATCCCTCATTCTTCTTAACAAACTTCCCTCTATGTAGCAAACAGTAGGAGTTGGCAGTGACAGGGGACAGTACACGGGGGGAATTTAAATGAGCAATGACAAAATTGGGGAGAAAAATGAAAAAGAATAAAAATGAGAAAAAACATGCAGCTCAAACGTGATGTAACCCCATGAAATATGGGAGAAATACAGCCCGACCTGACCCGAACCCGTCGGGTCCCAACGGGTTCTGTCTGGTTCAGGCACAAATCTCAAGCTCTAGTAGTTGGCTGACTTAATGATTTTAGCTTTACTTTTGGGAGGCTGTCATGTTGTCCACCTTTGTCAATTCTGTTCTTTTTTTAAAAAAAAAAAAAAAGGTCTAAACATTTTTATCTTGTATGAGTATTGAGTGAATAAGGGTCTGGATACAACACAATCAATATTTTATTATGTCACCATGACTGCATGGAGCATCTCAAATAGGGTCAAATCATGGAATCTGAAAAAATAACAGTTATACCTACTTTACAACTCTTCCTCCAATTGGCTGTAATTTACCAGAGAAACACAATACTCCCACATAACAGACCTGGTCTGCTTAAACTAAGGAATTTTAAGGTCAGCCAATGCATTTTAAATGATACCAA
>JAJHUR010100762.1:0-12107 GCA_027495735.1 Lutjanus campechanus | reverse complement strand
AACTCCTCCTACTAGCCTGGTCTACAGACCTACGAGGTGAGGAGGAAGGTGCAGCTCTGCTCTGGTGAGTAATACCTAAAATGACCGTGAGATTCAACATTTCAATCATTTCTCTGTTAATTAAATTACCCCTATAACAGTGGTTTTCAAATGCTTTGTGCCCAAGGCACACAAAAGGGCAAGCCAAACCTTCAAGGCACGCCTGCGTTTGTATTCATGCAAAACAGGCTCTAAAACTCACCTAACCAAGGAAGGCGATGAGTGTTAGCCAATCAGAGGCAGAGTTCCTGGAGTGTGGGTGGGCTAATATAAACAAGGTGTTAGTCAATCTTTGACGTGTCACACCTTAATAATTCCCACCATCTGGCAACTGCATGAATGGTGAAAACTGGGGTCACTTTGATCGTTGGTTCACATCTGGCAACATGGACGTCTAGGAGCTGATAACTGGGTGGTGATACCAAGCTGCATGTGTTTGGATGATCAGAAACAAATTCCCCGATCTCTTTGGCAACTATGTTGGATATAAGAAGGCACCGTTTAGGTGGAATCAAAAACTGTGTTCCTGTGTGATCTCATTACCTCAAAGAAAAAGTTAAAAAGTTGCTGTATGTTGTGTGAAAATGTGTTTGGTTCCAGTGTGAGTTCATTACCTACAAAGAAAAACTACCTTTTACTTTTTTTTGATACAAGCTCCTTTATTTAAAAAAAACTATATTTTTTTGTACAATAGATCTTTATAATAAAGACCTCTGAGGAATTCTCTTGCTCCCATTGTCTGTCATGTAGCTGAAGTCATTTCCTTTATGGAGACAGAGAGAGAACAACAAAAAACAAGAATTAGAATCTACACAAATGACAAGTGAAGCAGTAATTAAATTCATTCATATACATCAGAGGAAATCTATTACGTATAAGCATGTGGGTCATATTGGCAGAAAAATGTAGTGAAATGAAATTACAGTGGCATATAATCCACAGAAAAGGAGATTGAGTAGAGGAGACATTGTGTAGATACAGTTGGGCCCCGACCTGCCATGACTGTGGTTTTTGTCTTATTGTAGCTGGAAAGAAAAAGCAACAATATTTAGATTGATGGAACATAAATTACAATCACGTTTAGAATAACGGTACTTTCTGTAATGTTCCTAGATTTTATTTGGACCATTGGCTCCATGATACTAACTAGCTTGTAGAAAGAAAAAAACTAGCCAGTTAACATAACCATTCAGATAGTAAGTCACATTTGTCGAGATAACAAGCGATCATGCAAGCAAGCTAAGGTTAGCCACCTAACTGTAACATAGCTACGCTGCACTGATCTGGCGTTGATTGCTAAGTAACGTTAGCTGACAAAGTAATTTTAAAACAACAATCCAGCCAAGTTTCCAGCCATATTAGCCCCGAGAGTCCAGATGAATTAGTGGACGTTATCCGCTCAAGACCGTATATTGCTACGTTAGTTACTTTGCAGTTCGTCCGTGTTAGCTAAGAAAGCTAACCTGGCTAACCTGAGGCAACAAGACAACAAAAAACCCACAATATCAAATTATTTACAAACACAACTGCTTCACATGCTGTGTTGTAATGTTATCTTACCTGTCCAGCAGGAAGAAAGCCACGTCAGCTCCCTCCACGACTCGAACGCACCGCCAATGTTTACTCTGCTTTTTGCCCGCCATCGGTCCAGTTCCTGTTGTTGGAGTTGTCGCCAGTCGCTTGCAACCAGACTCCATTTCTGAGTTACTGTGGTGCTCTGTTGCCGCTATGTAGACCCTTTAACAGCCAAGGTCATCGAAAAACTGCGCACCTTTTGGCAACAGAAGTAGCGGTGACTCCCCCAGTTAAAGTTGAATTAAACGTTTCACCAGCAACAAAATCCCCAAAATGTATGTTTGTTGAGTATATGATCGATATAAAGTTGTTCAAAATTCCGACAGGATCGTGACTGTTTCAGAGCAACCGGGAGCATCTGTGGCTGCAAATTGGTGGACTGAGGACGCGATCAAAACTGCTCGTGTTTTGCAGCGGCCCATTGACAAGCTGTTGTGGTCCGCCGTACCTCTGTTGCCAAAATGCGCGCTCAGTTTTCTCATTGTGTAAAAACTGAAAAAGGGATACAAGTGAGCTGAATGAAGGCACTCGGCAGTGAGCTAACATGTCAGACGTGTCACACTGACGTTATTTTTCCAGAAAAGCACGACCCGAAACACATACAGTTGCTGTCTACAGGCTGATAGAGGGAACCAAAGGAGAAGGAGAATGTCTAATTTTTCATCTTATGTAGCAGCATGTTCACTCATTGGCATTAAAAGTGATTAAAACACATTTTAAACAGAAAAAGTTGCTGCTTGTGTGATTTCAGATGCTGTAAACAAACAAAAAAAATGTTTCAGCTGAAAAAATGTTTCAGCTTGGCAGCCGACAGGAGGCGTGCCAGTATCCCCACCGAAGACAAACCTGTTTCAAGTTAATAAACCATTGCACTAAAATATTACTCAATTACAAGTAAAAGTTCTGCTGTTAGAAAAATACTGAAGTAAAAGTACAAAGTATTCTTCTCACAGGATTCATGCGGGAGCTGGAAATCAAGTTTTCAAGGTCTGAAAAGTGCTTGAAGAGAATTTAGACTTTTTAAAATAACTTAATTGATTAATTAATCCTGCTACAATCTTTTCACTTGAAAAAAAAAGGGTACATGTTTGGACCTGTTTTTCAAGTCTTAACTGATTATTTTCATTACCAATTAATCTGTTGAACATTTTCACCACTAATTGATTAGTCGTTTGGCCCAAAAAATGTCAGAAAATGGTGAAAACTGTTGATCAGTGCTTCTCAAAGTCCAAGACGACGTCCTCAAATGTCTTATTTTGTCCACAACTCAAAGATAAATGCTCAATAAACTGTTTTAGATGTAAAATGTAAATGTATATTTGATATTCGATCAATAAATGTGGCAACAATTTACACCAGGCCATTTGGTGAATAAAGACAATTAAACTTAGACTTAAAATGAGAACAAAATGACACACACACACAAAAAAAAAATTTAATATGAGGAGAAAAAAACATGATTTCTATCTAATAAATTATTAATGATTAATCTATCATTTTCAACTTAAGGAAAACAGACAAAATTTGCAACCCTAGTTTAAAGAGGTGACGATGACATCAATGGTTGAAAGTAACTAATACTCTGAGTAGTTTTTGATACAAATACTTTGTACTTAAGTATTTTTCTAACACCAGTACTTTTACTTGTAATGGAGTAATATTTTAGCAAAGTGACAGTACTTTTACTTGAGTACATATTGTAAATACTCTTTCCACCACTGCTGATATCTGATAGCTCTCTTACAGCCGTAGAAAAGCTGTGTACTACGCTGCTTTACAGTAAAATTTAACTGGAGAACCGCAGGGTGGGTTAAAGGATATAGGATTATATTTCTTCGAGTCTTGAATATATTTTTCATTCATATTCATATTAATAGAGGCAGACTGGTTAAAGTAAATATTCAAGCCTGTTCAGGGCACTCTTGATGCTGGTCAGCTGGATTTGAGATATTTCTGGAGCTAATTATGCCCAATTTAGCCATTTTGTATAAGGGATCCGGGAAAAAGGACGCAGACAAGGACAGAAGGAGAAAATGAGATAGAGAAGAAGACACAGAAGAGAAGATAAATAACTTTTTTTCAATAAAAATAAATGACGAATCTACCGTTTATTTATTCCAGATCTCAATCAAAAACGGATGCACGTAGAGACGTTAAACCGGATTTAAATGCACACTGGGATCTACAGACATATTTTAAGGGAAACTACAGACAGCTTTAAACCTCGCTGAAGTTGTGTTAAACCTTTTAGTGTCTTTGTAAATATTTGCAGGTCCTTTTTTTGGTTGCTGCAGGCATGTAGATATCTGAGCTTCACCCTCAGTGGTGTCCTCCAGCAGCTGGTGGTGTAGTGGTCAGTTTGGTGATCCGTGTAATGTTGTGTCATGTCGTGTATGTCAGTTCCTACCTGCGCTGTTCATCTTGATGCACTTTGTCCTGCTCGGTAGTAATAATTCCCAAGTGTTTCTCCGGTAGTTTCACACGGCCGCTACACGCTGCTGCTGCTGCAAACAGTCCAGAGAGCGACAATAAAACACGACACTTCCGGTTAAACCTTCTAAATAAAACTATAATTGACGACCGACTTCTCAGGTTTTCTGCTTTGATTTTTTTTTCTCTAAAGGACCCTAATAAATAAATAAATAAATAAACAGACAAACAAACAAGCAAGTATATCGTTAAATTAACAAAAATATTTGCATGGAAATGGAGAATATCAATGGAAAAAAAGACCAAAGAGAGATATAAATGGATTTAAAAAATGGAATAAGCAGCATATTTCAAGTCATTTTATTTTGAATTTATAATCATTATGTAGGCTAAACGGTTTTTTTCTTACACTAGCTGTAAGTAGATATAAGAACATTGCTATTTATTAATTGATTGTACATGAGTATCCAGTTGTGGGTGCCCACAGCTGTACAACTACATTAATAAATACTAATATATTTTTCTCTTTGAAATTTAGGTTTATAAATTTAAAACAATCTCACACAGATACACTTTTTATTTTAAAACAACAACAACAACAACAACAATCAGCACATTGAAATCTGCAAGCTCCCTTTTTCATTCTTTTTTTTTTTTTAACTGATGCCATGTTTCATCCAGAGAGGTCTTCATCAACCAAATATCCATGTAAAAAAAATAGGCAGCTCCACCTTCAATTTGGAGATAAATAACTCACATTTGCCATGTGCAAAAAATATATATAAATAAATAAACATACTCACAGTGTAGCCCATAATTAATAATATAATAAAAAACATGTACATAATTCTGTTATTTAAGTTGTTCTCTTAAAACTTATTATTTTCTTCTCTCACTGCACTACATCACCAAGTCAAATTCCTGTGTACCATGTACATTTGGTGAATAAAGTGATTCTGATTCTGATCAAAGACATGTAAATATCTTATAATATATTTGGATTGTTTATTAATAGCGCACATTGTGCCATTTTTTGCAGTGCCAAATATTTGGTCCATCCCAAATAAGGTTATAAAAAAAATAAAAAATACAGCGAGCCATCTTCATAATCATCTTCAGCCATCTTCATCTTCAAGTCACATCTTCACAATTAAAAATAACATAAATATGTGAATTTTCAAATTACTTGTTCACCCAGTTGCAGAATAGATGCTTTGCTCACTTTAACTTGATTAATCTGAAAGTGCATAACTCCTCTTTGCAGACTAGTATAAATTCAATTATTATACCCATTTTATCTTTGTTTTAGTGTCTGTTTGTACTCAAATGTACTAAAATTGATATATTGATAAGTAATAGTTAATAATATCTCTGTTTTTATCCTCCTGGTTACACAGTGTGTATACAAAAGTCAAACAATAGCTCTGACTGAACTGGAGCAGCATCTATAAATTAAGGGTAATGAGTCAACAGTTTACTGCAGGCTTTTATTTTGAAGGAAAACTTCCTTGTTAATGTGACTTTCTCTCGGGTGACTTGACGCTTCTGGTCTGCAGGAATGTGAACCACGCCCCATCTGGAATGGATTACAGAGTTGAGCATTTAATGTCGCCAGGCTGGCGGAGTAATGGATTACAACTGGATTGAACATTTATAGATAATAAGAAAAATTGAAAAAAAACAAACATAATCAGATACATTTCGTAAAAATGGGGATTATTAGGAGGATTAATGCGGCCTACATTACAGGAGGGAACAGCTGGACAGACTATAAATAAGCATAAAGCACTTAGAGCTGCAACATTAATCTATTATTAATAATCTATTAAATGAATGTGCATCTCTTTTGATAATCGATTATTAATTTTGAGTCGTTTTTTTAATTTAAAAAATCTAAAAACTCTCATATTTCAGCCTCATAAATGTGAATATTTTCTGGTTTCTTTTCTTCTCTCTGACAGTAAACTGAATATCTTTGAGCTTTTCACCATTTTCTGACATTTCATGGACCAAACAACTAATCACTTAATTGAGGAAATAATCAACCGATTAATCAGTCATGAAAATAATCATTAGTTGCAGCCCTAAAAACCAAATTACCAAATTACATTACTTTAATATTGCGATACTTGTATTATGTTATTGATTACTTTTGTAACAAGTAATTAGTAACTGTATTGGAATACATTTTTAAAGAAACTGTCCCAACCATGAATTTAGCTTCAGGAAAAGAGCACCTGGGGTGGACAAAATAACATGAACACCTACAAACTGAACATCAGAGGATTATGTACTCATGAATCGCTGGAGAAACAGAAAGGTAAAAATAAAAGGAAATGTCAGACTGTTCCTTTAACAACAGCTTCACACCCCCGGAGCTGTTCTCTGTGTGTAACGGACGTGTTCAGACAGTTTGTGGCTCCTGAAAGTAAATATTTCACAGGTCAACAGGAAGCAGCTACTTCTGGCAGAGAGGAGCCGGGAATCACTTTGATTCAGGGTCGAGCGTTTTCGTGTCTGATCTCTCCTCTCCATCAGGATATTAAAGTAAAGAAAAGAAGTAAGATAAAACCTGAAACTATGAGTGAAAAAAAATTAGTTCTTAGTTAAAAATCTAAATAAATAAAAACTACATTTAGACACAATGTTGTGTTCTTACAAAACTAACAAAAAAATAAAATGTCTTTAGTTTAAGTCTTTGTCATCATGAGGAGGCACTGCTGCATCTGTTTATTGACACTGTGAGCCCTTCGGAATTAATGAACTTGTTAAATCTTGCCCCCAGCAAACACCCCCAAATTATAAGAAAACAAAATCAAAACTAAGACTGAAACTCACAATAACTCGACCATAACTGGGCTTGAGGAGTAACAGATTACACGTAACAGGATTACAAAAAGAAAAAAGAAAATAATACAGAATCAGATCACAGTTAAAAACTGGGATTATTAGCAGGATTATATTTTTAAAATACATTTGAAATTAAAGTTGAATTAAAGTTTAATGGCTGAAAATCAGAAGTCACAGAGACCCTGACAAAAGACATGGGTTAAAAGGCTTAACTTCTAAAATCTTACTGTAATATAGGTAAGGTTAGTGAAATTAAAAAAAACAATATTCTAACAAAGATCAGAACAATATATCTTTGTAAATTTGATCACTTTCTGCCCCAAAACATCTTTCCTGTCAAAGTTGTTTTGAAAAGACAGAAGATGTGATGTTTTGGCTGCTTCCACGTGTGTTTTACATCAACAAGAAGCTCAGTGTGCTTTTTTTTTCAGGACTCAGATAAACTACATACATGCTGCTTGAAATAAAGAGCTAACACCCCCGGAGCTGCTCTCTGGGAATCGGACGTGTTCAGACAGTTTGTGCCTCCTGAAAGTAAATATTTCACAGGTCAACAGAGTTTGCATTGGTGCATCTGTTTATTGAGACTGAGAGCCTTCACAAAGTTGTGCTTGTCCTGTAATAAAAGAACTTGTTAAGTCTTGCCCCTGACAAACACCCCATATTATAAGGAAACAAAATGAGAACTGAGACTGAAACTGATAATAACTCGACCAAAACCAGGCTTGAGGAGTAACAGATTACATGTAATGGGATTACATAATTAGGATACAAAAAGAAAAAAGAAGGAAAATAATACAGAATCAGATCACAGTTACATTTATTAAAAACTGGGATTATTAGCAGTATTAGAATATTAATATACATTTGAAATAAAGATTGAAACACCTCTATGTGTGTTGCCACTAATATTAGCTTCACAGACCAACTGCTAACATTATTAGCTCTATTAGCTCCATTAATAACTGGGATGTAAGAAACAGACCACAAAGATTTTTTTTTAAATCTTTCCTGACTACAGTTACCATCAACACTGACTGAACATCCTCATGAAAAGTGCAGAATTATCCCTTTAAAACTAGATTTTGTGTCAGGACCTCAAGATAATAAACCAGGACCCTGATAAATGAAATGTTTCCACCACAGGAACTTTCCCCTGGGACAAGGAATCAAGGTTATTATATCAAACTAAAACTAAACTTCAAAACTAGAAGAAGGTGGGTGTAGCAAACCAGCTCTGGAAACCAACTGAAACTAAAATGAGTCGTGAACAAAAACTAAAATTGAAATATAAATAAAAAGTAATTAATAAAAACTAATAATAATCTGCTAGGAACCTTTGGAGGAACCGAGTGCATTTCCACTACAGAGACCGGAGTCTAAATTAAGTTCTGAAGACAGTTCTGAAGTTTACCCCCTAAAACGTCCAGGCTCTGGTGGTGGCACTTTCCAGAAGTACAGGAACTTTGGAAGTGGGGCCTGCAGCACTGATCATTTCTGGTTTGGTCGAGCCATATTATATTTCAATCAACATTTTTATCATCTGCAGCCACACAAAAGTTTGTCTTTGGTTAATAGTGCTTTGATATTAACTTAAGTCGTGCATTCACCCAAAGTACCCAGAACTTTTAGTCCCAGGAACTACATTTCAAGGGACTAAAAGTTTCTTTCAGCTTGGCAGATTTTTAAAAATGGTGTCTGAAATGAAGCAAGAATGCTGCAAGCCCCGCCCCTAAAGTTCCTGCACTTTTGGAAAGTACTACATCCTCCAAGCATGGACAAGTCCCAAGGGTTCCTGCAGTGGAAACGCATCTGAATACATCTGTTACAGAAGTAAGAATAGAACGGATGGACCAACGGTTTAAATTGTGTCATTGTTATTCTATAGTTTCACAGCAAAATAAACACGTAAAAACAGATGCTGCATTTTCATACATTTGTGGACTAATTTGCTTCGTCTTTGCATTTTTGGACTGCAGTGGAAATGCAGACAGGACAGGGCTGAAGTTCCTTAAAAAGTTTTTAATTGAACTAAATGTTCCATTCAGCTTACCAGGCTCAAATCAGGTCAGTTGATGCTGCGTCTCAAACCAGTCTCGACTCAACAGATTATTTCTGCCGTATAAACTCACTCGTACCTGCCGTGCTCCTGCCTGCCTGAAGATCATGTAGGGGGTCTGTTGGATAAAAGGATTCAGGCAGCATACTTGGAAGCTTAGGTGCAGAGTCAGGCATGTTATGTCAGGTCTGTGGATGAGGTTCTCCGCCATGGCCAACAAGAGACCCACCTCCCTGAGGCAAGAACAACATTTTTAGGATATTTCCACCGTGTTCTGTTATGACGTGATAATGCAGCTCACATATGTTAAACTAGAACACCGTGGCATCATCTGCTGAAGAAATCCACCAACTCTGACAAAAAATAACAATAAAACAGACACTGTTTTTTAATGTGGAAATGCATAACTAAAAAAAAGGTCTAATCTCCAGGATATGAGTAGTTTTTAAGGTTTCAATCATCTGTTTCGATCAGTACAGCTGACACAGGCAACAACATAATAATATGTAAGTAAGGATATTTTCATAAAATCACAGAGGCAAAGGAGTCATTCATAAAGCAGGGACATAAAGGGACAGTTCACCGCAAAATCAACAATACATATTTTTCTTCTTCCCTCATCCATCTAGATTTTTTTTTTTGGTGTGAGCTGCAGAGTTTTGGAGATACAGCGGCCGTGAGTTTGACTCCTGCCTGTGGCCCTTTGCTTCATCTCATCGCCCCCCATCTCCTGCTTCCTTTCCTATCATATAAACAACAACCACACACAAAAAAAAATCTCTTCTTACCCTGATGCCCCCATCACTCTGGATAAATCTGGACTCATCAGACCACATGACCTTTCTCCATTGATACAGAGTCCAATCTTCATGCTCTCTAGAAAATTGAAGCATTTTTCTCTGATTATCCTCACTGATAAGTGGTTTTCTTAAGGCTGATGATCATTCAAGATTTTTTTCTGATCACATTTCTTCCTTGAAGATGATGGTTCACCACTATCCTTCCAGGTTCTAATAATGTGTTGGACAGTTCTTAACCCAGTTTTAGTAGTTTAATCAATTTCCTTAGTTGTTTTCTTTGTTTGATGCAGGTCAATAATTTGACTCTTCTGAAACAGAGTAACATCTTTTCCACGACCACAGGATTTGTCTTCTGACATGGTTGTTTAAGAAATGAGAAGCTGCTCACTGCATCAGTTTGGGTTAAATAACTTGTTGTCAGCTGAAACATATTAATCACTGCAGTAATTATCCAATAGAAGGATCTTACCTAATTGCTTAGTTAAATCCAGGTGGTGACTTTTTTTTCTTTTTCTTTTGGCCAGGCAGTGTATTATCTCTCTGATATACTGTAGTAGAATGAATATATATATATATATTTTTTTTTTTACATACTTCTTATTCTATATTCCTATAATTCTCTTTGCTTATATATTTTCTATTCTTGAACAGGAGCATCTATAACATCAACAAGTGCAATAAAGTATTTCTAATTGTCCATTTAGGTCTAATTGTCTATTTAGATTTCTGAATGGTCTCTAATGTTTTACTACGGCCTCAATAGTAGCATGTTAGCAGACATCGTCCAGCCAGCAGGGGGAGCCACAGTCTCACACACTCAAACACTTAACTGCTGGCGAGGTCTTCAGTTTACATTCCTGTAGTTCTTGGCACTGTCAGTGTGTGTGTGTGTGTGTGTGTGTGTGTGTGTGTGTGTGTGAGTACAGGAGCAGAGTTACAGTACAGAGGTTTTTACAGTGAACCAGAGACAGACAGAGAGGAAACTGTGCAGTTTAAATAAACACTGGGGGGGTGTTTGATTCTGCTCTGTGTCTGTAAATCAAACGCACCTCAAAGGGGCTGAAATGTTTGAAAGGCGCTTCAGAGTAATGTTCAGGTCAGTGACGGTGTGTTCACACGCAGATACTCCACAGAGAGTTTCAAGTCTGAAGCTTTCAGGTTCCTTTACAGCTCAGTAATTGGCTGTAAAGTGTTTTCTGATGCCACTATAATGAGGAGAGAGCTGGCTTGTCATGCTGTGTGCTGTTGTTTGAAGAATCAGGTCATATTTTTTTAATGTTTCGTAAAGAAAACTTACTTTGCAATATCTTATCCTGAGCTGAAACTCCTGTTAGCTCCGAGTTTAGGCACAAGACCACTGTTTGCTGGTTTTTTAAATGAACAAAGAGGAAAGTAATGAAAGTTTTTTCAGTTTTTGTAATTGGTAACATACTCCATTGGGTTACAAAGGATGTCATCTAATGCAAAGACTTGATTTGATTTAGTACATTTTTTTTTTTTTAAACATTTAAAAAACAATATAAAAAAATAACAAGAATGTGCAGGTGCGACTGAAAGCCCACAAGGCTTATCATGGCTCTTCACCAGGTATAAACTGGAGCACATCAAAATACAATTACAGTTACTGTTTAAGACTTAGAGTCTAAATATTTAGATTCAGAACCTTAAGTCCCTTTTTTTTTTTTTACAGTGTAGGTCTCACACAGACAGGTAATATTAAAAGAAAAAAAAATCAAGCACTGAAATTGCAGCCACAAAAAAATCAGCATTAGCAGTTGGCTAAATGAAATTACCTTTCAAAAAGCAGTACTGCCACACTGTGTGTATTCTACAACATCTTTTGTGTAAATTTATGTTTCTGCAGCTTTTTTTAATCAGAGGCCACAGGGAGAACTTAATGAAATGTCAGAGGAGCACAAGCTTAAAATGTTATGAATAAAAATGAATAAAATATTTTATTCTTCACCCCCTTTCGAATGTTAAAGTGATAGGCTACTTCACTTTATGAGAATAAGCCATTCAGTATGTACTCACTCAGAACACAAAACAAACACAAAATGTCTCCATCCTGCTTGTGTGGTGTAATCCAAGTGTCCGCAAGCCGCGAAATTAAAAATTAACCGCCAAAGACGCCATTTACGCCATGTTTTTAGCCGAAATGTAAACTGTAGCATGTAGCCGGTAGGATGTAAACATGGTGTCGATCTCGCGAGACTTCCGCATGTGCGTCCATTAAGATATATACGAAGTCTCGCGAGATCGACGCCATGTTTACATCCATTGTCCTGGATGAGGCTGCTGCCCTGTTTCTCCTAAAACTCCAGGATTGTTTTGTGAACTGAAGACCTTCACCT
>JAJHUR010100761.1:4694-16785 GCA_027495735.1 Lutjanus campechanus | reverse complement strand
TGACACACTCACAAAGTGATGGAAAGTATAGAAACAAGTAAACAAGGGTAGTAAATAAGAAGTGGCCTCTGTCCACACATTAGCAGCATGGCTCTGTGGATGGACATTTCAGTCCAACACTTTGGTCCAATAGTTCCACTGAGACTGAACCAGACTGTGATGAAATGTGGTTCAGACCTTCATGTATCAACTTTGGTGATCGTCTGACTTCATGTAGCGCCACCGTGAGGTCAGTGTCCAGTACTTTGGTTTATGGCTAACCTTGGAACCAGGCAAATTTGTCGAGATCATGGATGTTTATTAGAGAACCGGGCCTCTGTTCATTACACAGGTTGGCCACTATGTCAGATTGGCTTCAAAGCCCGGCGCTCTTCCAGGGGGGCTCGTTGAGGCAGAATTCCACCATCCTTGGATTCAGTCGGGCCAATCACAACCATTTCTCTACTATGGGGTGGGTTCTACATGATGATTGACAAAGGAACCTGTCACCTGTCCAGATTTGTAAACTCACATCCCATGTTTGGCTGCTCTGATTGGTTGTAGGTCCAACTGCAGTCCAGTTGTTCAACTGGTATGGCTTATATCTGTGTTAAATACATGTAATATGCATGTTTATACTTATACAGCACTTATTATTATTATTATTAGTTCAATGATGAAACTCTGCAACATGTGTGTGTGTGTGTGTTGCACTTCAGTTTTGTTTTAATCTAAGAGGTAAAAAGAGCAGCTGCATTAACTGTTTTATGGCGACTTGGAAGCAAAAGTGCACGACAACAACAACAACAACAACAACTTTAGGAACCACAGGCAAGAACGTTGGGCCTCATGCATGAATTGTTTGTACAAACAGGTTTGATCCTACTTGTGCATGTAACTAATTTAAGAACTTTTGTGACTTCAAACAACAAAACAACAAACAACAAACTTCCCGTTTGTTCTTAGGTAAGAACAGACCTAAAATGCCCCGGACACCTCGTAATCCCGTACGCACAATGGGGTGTCATTTTTCTTTCTTTTACGCCGTCCTTCAGTCGTTCTTTTTTGTTTCCTTTCATCTTCTTCCTGAGTTAACACAGAGGCTGGTTGCTTTGTGGTTTGTACAAAACATTTCAGTCTGCTGCCCTTATATGGATTTGTTTGGGTGTTTCCAAGTGCTAATTACATCTAATTTAGGTTGAAATGCAGTTCATCACATACTGAGGTGGGTACTACAGTCATGCTTTGGGCTTTTGTGTTAGTATTTCCTGTTTTATTTTGTACTTGTCTTCCCTCTTGTTTCTGGCTTTACTTCCTGTCTTTGTCTGTTTTCCCACCCTTTTGAGTTCTGATTGTTTCCACCTGTCCCTCATCGACCTCCAACCAGTGTACTGAGTCCTGCGTCTGTCTCGTCTGTCTGTCAAGTTTCCCCTCTCAGTTTTTGGATCACTGCCTTGTCAGGACTTTTGTTTCCCTGTGTTTTCATGCACTGTGGACCCTTTTTGGATTTTCTTTTTGCCTCATCTGCTCGGGAAGTTTTTGTGAACTGTTTAACTCCACCCAATCATCAGTCTGCGTTTGATGCTTTGTTTAAGAACAAAATAAAAGTTATAACGAGGCTTTTCTTTCATCTTGTTGTGATGAGATGATCTGATGGTATTAATTACTAATATTTTCTGCCTGTGTCAGCTCTACTTTGCACTGATGTTGTTTCTGAGTAAAGATACGGTTGAATTTGGGCAGATTTGCTGATCAGAGAGCCGAACGTCTCTGTTGAATCCATCTCCGACTCGTTTCCTCTGACAGAAAGAACGACGGAATGAGAGGAAGAGGAAAAAAGACGAGTGTGGCGATGCTGCCATGGCAACCAGGAGTACACATCCTGTCCAGACTGGAGGCGACAGGTGTGTGCGTGAGTGAACGCCGTCTCCTTATTGGCTACTGGCGTGCAGAGCAGTGCATCGAGGGTCGCGGCTGCTTTAATGTCAAATCCAGCTGCTGCAGCTGCACAACACCTCTGTCTCTCCATCCGGCCCACATCAGGAAGTGGTTTCCAAAGAAACCCCCGCTGGACGTCATATGAGGGAGTCCCGAGTCCCCAGTGTGTGTGTGTGTGTGTGTGTGTGTGTGTGTGTGTGTGTGTTGTCTGCATGTGCGTGTGTATAAAGTTGTATGCATGCTGGTGTGTGTGTGTGTGTTTTTTGTCATAAACACCTCACAGGCTGCAGCTGAATCTGCAACTCATCCCTGTCACCTCCGATTTACAGAGACACACTGATCTGTGTGTGTGTGTGTGTGTGTGTGTGTGTGTGTGTGTATGTGTGTGTGTGTGTGTCTGTGTCTTGTCATCGTCACTCAGTGAAATGAGTTTTGATTGAGAATAATCTGACGGGGTGGTTGAGTTTAATGTGTCTGTCCCTGAATGTCACATCTTCTGTCATTACACAACCGGGACGACTGTCAGGTGGTGTAACTCCGCCCCCTTCCTTGCCTCCACTGGCGGCTATGTTGGAGGTCCTCCGCCCTGTGAGCAGCTGATTGGTTGGACCCAGTCGTCCCTCTTCTTGGACTGTGATCAGACGTCTTGTGGTGTGATTCTGAGTGTGTTGGACTGCATGGGAATACAATGCACTTTATGAAACGGAACTTCAGTTCTCTCTGGTTTCCATGGTTACCAAGGAAGTTTGAAGTCTGATGCTGCAGGTTGTAACAATCCTCCACTCAAAGTCTGTGCAAAGTGAAGTTTGCATCTCATAGTGTCATTAAAGGAATAGTTTGGATTTTTTGAAGTGCTGTTGGATGAGGTACAGCCTTTTCCAAGCACATCCAACTCGTAGGAGACCCCGGGGTAGACCCAGAACTCATATCTCATCTGGCCTTCTAAATATAGCGTACACTTATGGCTTGATTCCACCGTGCACGGCTTAGTTACATTACGGCTGCAACACATCCGCTGGAGCTCATCGCGGCCACACAGCGTGTTTTATTGCACATCATAAAAACAGATTAAACTAAACGAACTCACGGTATTGGCACAAAAATCAAGGAAAGAGGACCAAGTCAGCAAAATATGAACAAGTGAAAAAGATGAGGAAAACAAATCGCTCCTGGTGGTGCGTGCAGCTGTGAGTAGAACGATCAAAACCACGGCTCGGATGTGACATGCTCAGAAATCAACGCGTTACACTTATTAGAATTTTTTATGTTTAGGTGGCTTCATACACGGGTGCTCCTGCTGCTTCTCCAAACTGGGGCTGTGTTGACCTCCATCTACTGAAACACTGACTGTGGAGAAGAACCTCATACAAGCACACTTTAAACAATAATACAACTGCTACATGTGAAACACACCTTCACAGATTTTATACTTGTTTCAGTCCACGACATAAGACGCTGAGCAGCTTTACAGGTGAACACACCGCTGCTACAGTCAGGATAATATAACCCTTCAAAATAAAAGTATCATTTATCTCCAGTGATGTGAAGTCAGACTGTGACCTCAGTGTCAGTGTTACCAAACGTTATATTAGTCTCTGTCTCTCTCATATAACTGTGTCTGTCTTCAACATTAGGCTGGACAAAAAGCCTTCAGTTTCCTGCACGCACACACACAGACACACACTCCAGATGTCGGGGAATAGGGGACACTTAAAGAGCTGGTGAGTTACGTACATCCGAATTTCTCTCTCACACACACTGAGTTCAACACAGAGGCAGCCAACTGGGCGGCCGAGCATATCGAGAACAGAGAAGACTCTGCAGCAGCAGCAGCAGCAGCAGCAGCGTCTGTACGGAGCTTCCTGTCCTCATCTGTGAGACAAACACAAACAAACATCTCAAGTGCCAAAGTCTTTGTGGGTAGATTTCTCTTCTCTTTGCACAAAAGTATGTGGACACCATCGCCGTGGTCTGTTAGTTTGATGAAGTGTTTTAGAAATGGACGTCTTTCCATCATAGACTGCATGAAACATGGATGTGCTCTCTGTGACGTCACCAAGCAGCGACCTCCAGGCTGAAAAATGGAACAAACGCTGATGAACCAAAAGCTGCAGTTCCTCAAATGGCCACTTGAGGCTTCAAAAGTGAGTCTATCCCCACAGAGCCCAGACTTTTTGATCATGTCCAAGTGTTTGAAGACACACAACCTATTTCACGGCTGCAGAAAAGGAAAGAAATGGACACGTCTTTTCATTTACACTCGACCAGTAAACTGTGGACGACCACAAGCACCAGACTCAGACTGACCCTCTTCCAACACTCACCCCTGTGAAAAAGTTGAATCATACATTTCCAGAGACGGTATATCATGAGTCCTATTGAAAAAAATATTTAACAGCATGTCAGTCAGTCCTTCTGAGTTTTGTTTCAGCAGTATTGTGACTATACTGCTTATAAAAGCAGTAAAATGTACAGTTTGAAGTAAACCTGCTCATAAGGTGGATGAAGATGAAGAAAGTCCCTGAAAACTGCACACAGCACAAAGTCTTTAAGTTCAAATCATTCATATATTAATCTCACACACCAGATGCACGCTGCAGGCTGGCTGCAGTATCTGTATTTTCAAAGTCCCCGAGAAACAAGAACAACGTCCGAGCTGCAACCTACATGCTGAAAATGGCAATGTAGCGCCTGGGATGCTAACAATACGAATGTAAACAAGCTAACAGCTGTTAGCTTTTCTTTTGCAGTGATGTAGTCATTTTAATGCCAGAGCTGTTGAACTTATTTCTTCCTTCCATTTTGCATTTGGTTTATGTCCGAGCTCAGGGCTGCTTGATTATGAGCTCTATGTTCCTAAGTTTAAGTTCAGCTATAAGAACATTTCTATAAAGTAAGTGGTTTCTATGAGATGTTCACGAGGTTCAGGTGATGTCACAGACACTACGACCATTAGACAAGAGTGTGTGTGTGTGTGTGTGTGTATGAAGTGTCATGAACGCTGCCTCTTCCCGTCATCACCTCCAGAGAGATGAGACACAGAGCAGGAAGCCACACCCTGTCACCTCTGACACACACACACACACACACACACACACACACTGGTTATATTTTTGTGAGTTTTCTGGTTTTTATAGTTTTTTGGTGTTTGTGTGTATTTTAGACAACATGTTCTCCAAACTAAATGAAAATATGAAAACTACCCATTAAAAGAGGAACTTAAAGTTAAAATATGTAACATTTCAACATGAAAATGTCTAAAAACGACCAGACGTTATATTTAGTTGAATTGTGACTTCAGACGACATCAGACAGAGACGAGACGCTCCAGCAGCAGAATTATCATGTTTACGTTTAGAATTTATTTTAAGCTGCCACTTTAAGTTAAAAGTCTTTAAAACTGACTGTTGGTAGAAATTCACCTGGATGATAAAGATGAAAAGTCTATCACAATGGTTAAGTTTCATATTGGTAGATATTGATAATTATTGATCACGTACGTAGTCTGAAGGGTGGAAGAAGCCGAGGGTATAAAAGGTCAGCGGTGTTCTTCTGAATGATTGGCTGGATTCTGTGTCACTCGTAGCATCAAGGACTGTGACAGGTTGTCTGTGAGCGCGGGGGGACGTAGTAGCAGCAAGGTCCAACCATGCTGCTGCTGTAAGAAGTGTTCGGATGCTGCACTTATGTGATCTTTTATTTTTTGTCAAACTACTGTTTGTTTAGTTGTTACTTTCATAAATTTGTGAAAAGTAACTTACGTCCTTGTGTTCCTGCTTGGATTCAATCCCACATCTTCCAGATGTTCTTCTGCAATGTTGATGTTCTTTACCACAGAACCGTCTCCGGCGCTGATGGACAGTCTGAGACGGGACCAAAACCAGGATTTTAGAAACACTGAGGCCCTGTGCAACAACTTTCAGCCCCCCCGTCCCACGGTGCACTTCTTCATTAACAAATGATTTTGTGAGCATTTTTATAATCCTGAGTCTTTTTGGGGAGGTTAGTGAGACCACTCAGAATAGAGTGCAGTTTTGTAAATTTTAATATACAGCTTTTTTTAGAAAAGCTGCCATAAAATCTTTTTTTAAACTGCAACAATCACAAAATCATCCTGAAGGGACTAAGCTTTTAATTATATTTAGATTTTTCAGTCTATTTATTTAGTTAACGGTTTAATTAAACTTTACACAAGTCTAAAAGTGCTTTCATAGCCTTCTGCACACTGCAGGAATAAAATATTTACTTACATATTGGAATCAGCCTGTAAAATACCCACCATGTGAAGAGTATTGATTCTCCATCACACGTCCCAAAGATTCCTGAAAAAACACAGAAAACATGAATGTTAAAGAGAGTCGAGACAGACTGAAGATCACACTGCACAAACCTTCATAAAATACAATAACAGTCAGTAAGAAGATCTTCTTCCCTCCAGTGAGTTTGTACCTTAACGTTCCTGCAGTAACACATTTTATGAACTCCTGACTGACAGAAATGTTTGGGTTCCCTCTGGTAGCTGTAATGTGTAGCCTCACAGTCCAGGATCAGGGCTAACGGGCCTCTGGGTGCAGATTTCTAACACGGCGAGTCCAGAAAAGTAACGTCCTCACAAACTGTCATCATTTAGTTAAAGACGGAGCTGCAGAGTGTTTATGTTTCGTCTCCCTTCAGAGATCTTGTTTGGTTTCTCGTCATGACGTTCTGTTGGAGGTATCGCTCCTCTCAGAAAAATGACATCTCGTCCTGGAGCAGGGTTGTTATTTTTTGGACGGTGAGACTACAGTTAAGTCCCTGGTTTGTGATGAATCACACCTGAGCCTCCCCCTCTGTCTCCCTGAGCTCAAACAAACATGTCAGTCTGCGTCTCCCCCGGCGTCTCCGCCGCCGTCCAGATGCGTCACATTCTCTCAAATTCAGTAAACATCACGTTGATTGGATTCATCCTCTTTCTACCAGAGGATTTCTTCACAATCAATCAAACTGTCAACCTGCTCTCCTCCTCCCACCGACTCCCGCCTACGACATCAACGACACGCTCCGCGTTTCCAACACTTTCCCCTGAAGGAGCGAGCCATCAGCACGTACAGCGGGATGAATCAACCTGCTGGGACTTTACTTCCTTTATTTCTGATGTGTCTCCACGTTTTGAGCGATGGTCTGGGATTATTAACGTCATAAACAAGCTGAGCTGCAGCCAATATTTTCCCGCTCGTGTCCCAGAACAATATCTGCAGATGAGTTTGGGAATCAGTCACCCAACAGCCAAACAGTTTACACTTCATATGCAGGATATTCCCCGTGGAGAACGTGAGAGGAAAGAGTTTAAAGCTGCATTAATCAATATTCTATATTGACAATTCATCAAATCACTCTGTTTAATGTGAAACCATCACCGTCTCTGCAGGTCTACAGAGACTTTTAGATCCTAGTTTTGGTTTTGGTGCCACATTTACTCGTCATGTTTCTATTCAAATGTGGCTCAAATATTAACAAAAAAAGATTAAAGAAAGTCTGAATGAATGTTTGTTTGTTGAAACCGTAACTTGGTCTCTTTCCATGTCCCTCCCTGATGAAAGTGAGCAGAGATACTCTGCATTTCATGAGTCTGGACGGTGGCGTCTTTTTTGTCATTTTGTCAGACATAACATGACAATACATGATTAACATAAAAGATGCAACAAGATGAAAATGAAGAAATAAAAGACGAAACAAGATAAAAATTAAGTAAAAGACGTAACGTGAGAAAACAGAGACAAAGACTTTGTGGTGGAGAAAAGCTGACGTTCAGATGTCTTTGGACAGAGACAGTCAGTAGAAATGTCCTTCAGAGGACGACTTTTTACTTTTATACTTTGAGACATTTCTGAACTTTTCACTGCTGTTTCTTATAAAAGTTTTAAAGAAAAGATGCACTTATTTTCCTGAGAGCAGCCTAACTAACATACACAACCTTTTGTAAAATAGTCATTTTGTGTGTTAATGTAATCAAATGTTAACTCGGGACTAAATGCTGAGGTTCAGTTGTGTTTTCCAGCTAACAGTCAGTTACAGGTCATCTGCAGGAATCTGTTTGCCAGAAAATGTGTTATTTTGTTATTTTCATTCTTTAAAAGCCACCAGAATGTAGGAGGCAAAGTCTATGAAATTCAAATTTTTCTGGCCTCCTCCCTATTTTTGTAGTCTCAAGGTTGCCAAGTATGTGCAGCAGAGTTAAACAGAAGTCAGCGTTGACTTTTGGTTTCACGCTGGACACGAACGTCTCAGTGAAAGTCGTGTTTGTTTGACTGATCTTTCCACCCAAACTCCTCCACACGTGGACTTTCTCAGAAACACTCTTTTGCAATATCAGCTCTTATTCTCAAATTTCTGCTGTTTTCAATTTTTGTTTTGTGCAAACTGATGTCTTGATGGTTCTGCCTTAGTTTTCATCAAACAGGCTCTAATAATCCCACTGAACACAACCTGCACACAGTTAGACACAAACACAGTGGAGCATTCAGCAGCTGAAGAGTCAGATATTTACCTCAGGTGAAGGTGGAGACCAAAAACAGAGTGAAAAGAGAACATTGGACTTACGTGCACTCATGAGTTTGCAGTTAGACAAAGTTTTAGATGCAACAAGTTTTCAAAACAGTTAACTGGACATATTAACTTTGTTCTGCAGCCTCCACATGAACAAAAATAACAAATACAAGATAAATGTAACATTAACCAAACTGAACATATAAAGGATCAAGAATAGAACCCTGAGGAACCTCACAAATCATCACTGACTCTGTCAATGAGACAATCTGTCCAGTGTTCTGTGTCTGCATGTTGCTCCGTCCTCAAGTGGCTGTAAAATATAAAAATGTCATTTTAAAGAAGTTTTAACCAAACATGTCTTGATCACATTGAACTTACCAAGTTAACAGCTGAGATCTGAGAACATGGAGACATTTCAGGTGAGACGTCCTACATGAGGTCAGACAAATTATTTTATAAATAATCTGTTTTAAGAGTTAAAACTCACTGAAAATAGATAATCCTGTCCAATAAATATGAAGATAAAGATAAGAAATATGACAAAACATCTTGTATTGTTACACATTTTGCAGCTGTTCATAAAAGCAGTTTAATTCCAGAGTGCAAATAAACAATCTTCACAATTTTTGTTCAAGCAGCAACAGTGAAGAAACTCAGGAGTGTTTTAAAACATGTTTCCTACAAACATTTTGTTCTGTTTCTGTCACAAACTGTTTGATCACAATTCATTGATTCACATGTTCACCTCATTTTAAAAATATTACCTTTGTTTTATGTTTTTACTTTTTTTCCTCAAGAAGTTGACTGCAGTTGACGTCTGGTTTGATTTCTGCAGTTTACAGTAAACTTCATGTGACATATACTGTAGTAGTATAATGATACTTTCAGGAATAATATTCTCATTTGTAGAGCGGAATCTGTAATAATTTTTAATAATCATAAACTTGTTTTTTATAAAAAGTGAAGATAAAGAGTCGTCATCATTCAGCAGAAATCACATCATTTTGAAAATGTCGGCTCTGTAATTCCCTTTTTGTTTTCCTCTCTCTCTCAGCCAATCAGGACACGTCATTCTGGGCCACCGCCTTCGACTCCAGCAGCGTTTTGATGATGTCATCACTGTACGACAAGGTGTCTCGCAGCACCTGCACGGTGTGCTGGCCAATCAGAGGAGGGGGCGTCGGCTCACTGGGAGTGAAGCTGCTGAAACGAACCGCCGGACCTGAAGACAAAAAACAAGCAGAAGGTCGAGCAGACGTCAGTGAGAGTGTTTCAGTTTCCTCCTGAAAATATAAAGATATAAAATATCTTCATGGTCAGTAAAAAGATAAACAAGTCAAAATTATGAGATAAAAAACTTTTAATATCATATTTTTGACCTTTTTTGTCTTTTTTTTAAATCTAAACTCTTTCCCTCTTGGCTCTGTGATTATTTAAGGATCACAGTTTGACTCGGTGATAAGACACTCTGACCCTGTGACCTTTCTTGTAGCTCCGCCCTCCCGTGACCTTTCTTGTAGCTCCGCCCTCTGGACAAACATTCAGCATGTGAGAGTCTGAGATCAGACAAATCATCAGGATGTTGTTTGTTCATGCTGTGGCTGTAATGACCACTGCAGCCTCTAGGGGGCGCTACACTGAGCTTCAGACTGTCAGTGTCACAAACACACACACACACACACACACACACACACACACACACACACACACGCACACACACACACACACAGCTCTGTCCCAGCAGCATAAACCACAAACGTCCACAATCATATTGTCTTCTTCATCCTCCTCTTCCTCATCTTCATCAAAACCAGCCTCATCCACCCTCTGTGTGTGTGTGTGTGTGTGTGTGTGTGTGTGTGTGTGTGTGTGTGTGTGTGGTTTCCAGCAGTGAGTACAGTTGGACTGAAGCCTGCGACCACATCCGTTATCTCTCTCCGTCTCTGCTCTCTTAAATTCATATCAACTTTATTTGCATATCATGTTGGAGAAGCAGCTGCGTGAGACGAGTCATGAAACAACAAAAACACTGACGATGAACCCGACGATCAATAAATATTCAAGCAGAGTGTCGGTTGTATTTTAGCTGTAAATGTTTCAGGTTGAGCAGACAGATCCTCTCCTGTCAGTCTGACTCTTCTCTCAGTAATCTGTAGCTACAGTTTTTATATTTGATTTTAAATCTTAAGGTTTTATCTGAATGTGTTTCTAAGCTCCTGTTGTGTCTGAATGATGCTTTAGAAATAAACGTGACTTTCTGCAGGCTTCAGAAACACTGACTGTTTCACCTCAGTGTGTGTGTGTGAGATAATAAAACATAGATGGAACATGGAACCACAGGGACTCATTAAAGACACACAGAGGACGATGATGATGATGATAAAAGGATGCAGTGATGAAGACATCACTGATGACTCCTCTGACCTCCCTTCATCCCTCATTTCATCCTCTTTTATCTCCTGTCGTTTCTTTCTTCATTAGAGAGAGAACAGTCAGCCATTATTTCATAACTGATAATAAATAAAACAGTTTGTGTGTTTGTGTTTCTGTATGTGTAGTGTTCATTTCTGAGGACGCACACAACCATCACTCCAACCAGATCACTCCGACCAAATCACTCCAACTAAATCACTCTAACCAAATCACTCTAACCAGTTCACTCCAACCAAATCAATCCAACCAGATCACTCCGACCAAATCACTCCAACCAGATCACTCCGACCAAATCAATCCGACCAGATCACTCCGACCAAATCACTCCAACCAGATCACTCCGACCAAATCACTCCGACCAGATCACTCCGACCAGGTCACTCCGACCAAATCACTCCGACCAGATCACTCCGACCAGATCACTCCGACCAAATTACTCCAACCAGGTCACTCCGACCAAATCACTCCGACCAGGTCACTCCGACCAAATCACTCCGACCAGATCACTCCGACCAGATCACTCCAACCAGATCACTCCGACCAAATCACTCCGACCAGATCACTCCGACCAGATCACTCCGACCAGATCACTCCGACCAAATCACTCCGACCAGATCACTCCGACCAAATCACTCCGACCAGATCACTCCGACCAGATCACTCCGACCAAATCACTCCAACCAAATCACTCTAACCAGTTCACTCCAACCAAATCACTCCAACAAGAACACTCTGACCAAATCACTCCGAGAACACTCCAACCAAATCACTCCGACCAGATCACTCCGACCAAATCACTCCGACCAGATCACTCCGACCAAATCACTCCGACCAAATCACTCCAACCAGATCACTCTAACCAGATCACTCCGACCAGATCACTCCGACCAGATCACTCCAACCAAATCACTCCAACCAGATCACTCCAACGAGAACACTCTGACCAAATCACTCCGACCAGATCACTCCAACCAGATCACTCCGACCGGATCACTCCAACCGGATCACTCTGACCAAATCACTCCGACCGGATCACTCCGACCGGATCACTCCGACCAGATCACTCCAACCAAATCACTCTAACCAGTTCACTCCAACCAAATCACTCCAACCAGATCACTCCAACGAGAACACTCCGACCAAATCACTCCAACCAGATCACTCCGACCAAATCACTCCAACCAAATCACTCTAACCAGTTCACTCCAACCAA
>JAJHUR010100760.1:0-16847 GCA_027495735.1 Lutjanus campechanus | reverse complement strand
ATGTGTTGACAGGGTAACAGAAGTACGAGGCTTCACTGACGCCCAGAAGGAGGAGTACTTCAGGAGGAGGTCCAGTGATGAAGATCTGTCCAGCAGAATGATCTCACACATCAAGACATCCAGGAGCCTCCACATCATGTGTCTGATCCCAGTCTTCTGCTGGATCACTGCTACAGTTCTGGAGCACATGTTGACTACAGAGCAGAGAGGAGAGCTGCCCAAGACCCTGACTGACCTGTACTCACACTTCCTGCTGGTTCAGACAAAGAGGAAGAAGAACAAGTACCCTGAGGGACATGAGACGAGTCTACAGGAGCTGATGGAGGCCGACAGGGAAGTTCTTCTGAAGCTGGGGAGGCTGGCGTTTGAACATCTGGAGGAAGGAAACATCATGTTCTACCAAGAAGACCTGGAGCGGTGTGGTCTGGATGTCACAGAGGCCTCGGTGTACTCAGGAGTTTGTACAGAGATCTTCAAAAGAGAGAGTGTGATCTTCCAGAAAACAGTCTACTGCTTTGTTCATCTGAGCGTTCAGGAGTTTCTGGCTGCAGTCTACATGTTCCACTGTTACACCAACAGGAACACACAGGTACTGAGGGCTTTCTTGCAAGATTGGAACAATGATAATGATGGCAGAGACGATGACCAGTACCCATCCCTGGATGACTTCCTGTACAGCAGCATGGAAAAATCCCTCAGAAGTAAAAACGGCCAACTGGACCTGTTTGTCCGCTTCCTTCATGGCCTCTCTCTGGAGTCCAACCAGAGACTCTTAGGAGACCTGCTGGGTCAGACAGACAACAGTCCAAAAATTATCCAGAGAGTCATCAAAAACCTGAAGTACATGAAAATGTCTCAGACCTCTCCTGACAGAAGCATTAACATCTTCCACTGTCTGACGGAGATGAACGACCGCTCAGTACATCAGGAGATCCAAGAGTTCCTGAAGTCAAAGAACAAATCAAAGAAGAAACTCTCTGTGATTCACTGCTCAGCTCTGGCCTACATGCTGCAGATGTCAGAGGAGGTTCTGGATGAGTTGGACCTGAAGAAATACGTCACAACAGAGGAAGGACGACTGAGACTGATTCCAGCTGTGAGGAACTGCAGAAGGGCTCAGTAAGTCCAGATCAACATTATAAAACAACATAAAGCTGAAACTATCAGTATTAAAGAGACACACTGTACACATGTCCACAAAAACATTTTTGTGTTTCTAGTCACCAAGTTTTCTATCTTTCTTTGGGTGATGGAGGAGTTTGTGCTGAAAATGTTTTGACAGTCATCATTTCCGGTTTTAACATTCATTTAAGTTTTTCATTATAGCTTTCATGCCATTATTGCTTTATTTTTTATTTTGTAAAGTTCTTCCTTTTACTCTTTGATGGCATTTTCATGAATGAACACCCCCTGTTGTCTGGAGCTACAATTAGTGGTTCATGATGTTGCTCAAAGACAGGACAGGAGGAGCGCATGTCTGAAGACACAAACCTTATGATCAGTGCCTAAACAACTCTGGCTGGACTAGTTGAGCTACAGCTGCTCATGTTGATGTGCTTTGTGCTGGAAAAATATATAGTGTCCCATTTTATTCTGCATTTTTTGAAAATATTCTTTATCATCAGATTTTCTAACTGTGGACTCTCAGATACTCACTGTGAAGTCCTGGCCTCAGCTCTTATGTCCAACCCCTCCCACTTGAAAGAACTGGACCTGAGTAAAAACAGGAACCTGCAGGACTCAGGAGTGAAGTTATTGTGTGCCGGACTGGGGAGTCCAAACTCTTCTCTGAAAACTCTGAGGTCAGTTTGCTCTTTTCTAAATTTAAATCCAGGGCAGAAGGTTTAATTTTTCTGTTGATTGGGATGTAGTAATGATGAGCTACACATTCAAAACTTGAATACATCTAAATGAATTGAAAATGATTTTAAACTACATTTCTTCTTTATTCAGACTGACTTACTGCAGTTTGTCAGAGCTCAGCTGTGCTTCTCTGACCTCAGCTCTGAAGTCCAACCCCTCCCACCTGAGAGAGCTGGAGCTGAACTACAACAAGCTGCAGGATTCAGGAGTGAAGCTGCTGTGTGATTTTCTGGAGAGTCCACATTGTAGACTGAAGACTCTGAGGTCAGACATACTTTTTTTATTATTACTTCTGTGCTGAGATTAACATGATGCTGAAGTTGTGCTATTACTAAACTGCAGATAGAAGGGTGCACGGCTGCATTTCTTGTTTTGACGGGGTCCCACAGTCACTGCATGCTGCTCAGTAAGTGAGCTGAGCTGAGCTGTGTGTCTAAAGGGCAGACAAGTTACAATAAACATCACAATGGTCTATGAGGACAGCATGCTCAGTTTCCCAGTTGCACCACTGAAAATGTCCAAAGCCACATCCTGCAGGACTTCACTCACTGTGCCTCAGAGTGAAACAGCTCACATCTGTTTCGTCTTTTCAATGCAGTAGTCAGCCAAGTTTCTAAAGGAATTGTTTTAGGTCTAATATTAATGAATGTTCTTTTTCATTGTTTAAATATTGAATCTGTTTTATAGTTTCTAATCTGCATCCAGTGTTGAGTTTAAATTTTCTAAACTTCCACATTTCAAGCCTTCCTCAGCTCTTAACAGATTATTAAACATTGTATGTCAGGCAAGAACATCGTCCTCTAAAGTTACATGATTTATTCTTTATTCAGACTGGTTGACTGCAGTTTGTCAGAGATCAGCTGTGCTTCTCTGGCCTCAGCTCTGAAGTCCAACCCCTCCCATCTGAGAGAGCTGGACCTGAGTTACAACAACCTGCAGGATTCAGGAGTGAAGCTGCTGTGTGATTTTCTGGAGAGTCCACACTGCAGACTGAAGAGTCTGGGGTCAGTTTACTGATTCTCTGCTAAGATTGTGGATCCACTATGTTAAATTAAAAATTGAACCAAATTTATGTTTATTAAATTAATACTGATAAAAACATAATTTACATCCAAGTTTTAAATTACCTTTTGTTTATATGTTTCTGTTCTTTTAACCACATTTAGTCCATAGTCAGAAAATACTTCAAATCAAATCAAATAAACTTTATTTGTCCCCCTAGGGGGAAATTTGTCTTGGGCAAGGGAGTTATAGCAGCTGCCATGTACATGCAAACATCCATACATCATACCCAATATACAATAAAGGACAAAAACTGTACGATAAAATATACAGTAAAAAATATAAAATAAAAACAGTAATGAGACCGACATATCCATACTTGCTTATGAAAGAAACTGTGGAAACTTATCAACTGTTAGTTAACGTAAAGTTAAGTTTATACATTTTGTTAAATGGTTGCATCTGTATCCTGAACTTATTTGTTTTAAAGTGATTAGGTTTACTTGTTTAAGTAATAATATTTCTGTGGTTTCTGTTGATTTCAGTGTGTTTTCACAATAATGTCTGTTTACTGATCCTTCAGAACACACACACAGACAGAGAGAACACAGAGATCAAAACATTTCAAATTTGTGACCAAATTTTCAAATGCAGCTGCTGAAAAGATCAATATGCTATTTCTCTTCTTGACTGAGATCAGCACCATGTTAATCTGCATTGACATGACTGGATGTATGACTGTTGTGATGATATTTCAACGAGGTCTGCAGAAGGCTGACATAGTGATGATCCGAAATAACAAAGTCACTCTACTTCTTATAGAGAAAAGCTCATTGAATATGGACGTATTATTGTTGAGCTGCACAATTAAAATCTGAACACATCTGCATTGATTGAAAATTGTTTTTAACCACAACATTTCTTCCTCATTCAGTTTGAGTTCCTGCAGTCTGACAGAAATCAGCTGTGGCTCTCTGGCCTCAGCTCTGAAGTCCAACCCCTCCCATCTGAGAGAGCTGCAGCTGATTGGCAACAACCTGCAGGATTCAGGAGTGAAGCTGCTGTGTGATTTTGTGGAGACTCCAGACTGTAGACTGAAGACTCTGAGGTCAGACACCTTTTTTTTTTTTTTTTTTTTACTTCTGTGCTGAGATTAATATGCGCAAAGTGACTCAAAACTGTAGATATAAGGTGGATACTATACTGATCCACACATAACATCTTTGTGCTGAAGTCTATGTTCTCCTACAGGGATTTAGTCCATTGACTTTGGCAGAATAATGTTGAGCTACACATTTATAACCTTCATATGACAAGAACAGTCTACACAGGATAATTCACACTGAACCTCAAACACTTCATTTTAATTTTTAATGCATCATTCATCATCATTCTTCATATTTCTGTTTACAAATTATTTTTCAGATTGAATGAGTGCAATCTGCAGTCAGAGATCAGCTGTGCTTCTCTGGCCTCAGCTCTGAAGTCCAACCCCTCCCATCTGAGAGAGCTGCAGCTCAGTGAGAACAATCTGCAGGATTCAGGAGTGAAGCTGCTGTGTGATTTTCTGGAGAGTCCACTCTGCAGACTGGAGACTCTGAGGTCAGACATCATGTTTTACTTCTGAGCTGAGATTAATATAAATGAAAATTGTGATGACACTAACCAGCAGATATAGGGCTGATAAATTGATGATGATGAAATATTTTGCTGGTGATCAGTACGTCATAATGATTTCGTAAAATGCTGAGTTATTATAGCTCTGACGCCTTCAGGAGAAGAGAAAGAGACCACTTTTACCACTGGCTGCTGAGCCAGAAAGAACCTCAGAAGCAGAAAAGCAGAGAGAGGGATGGCACAAAACTTCTAATATTCACAACAATTGAAATGTAGTGGATACAGGTCTGAAAGACTAATTGACATATTTGGCATCTTGAGCTGAAAACAAAATACATTTCTGTGGGTTTTTATTTGTGTTTGGCTGTTTGGCTAAATATCATCACATTGTCAATAGCTAATTTTCACTATTTGCATCTTCAAGTTTTTAACCTGCATCCTGTTGGGTTCAGGTGTTTGGAGTTTCCATTTTCTAAACTTGTACATTCTAAATCTGTACAAGCAGGGTAATTGTCTTCTAATGTTGCATCATTTATTCTTTATTCAGATTGATGTCCTGCAGTTTGTCAGAGATCAGCTGTGCTTCTCTGGTCTCAGCTCTGAAGTCCAACCCCTCCCATCTGAGAGAGCTGGACCTGAGTTACAACAAACTACAGGACTCAGGAGTGAAGCTGCTGTGTGATTTTCTGGAAAGTCCACACTGCATACTGAAGACTCTGAGGTCAGACACCATTTTTATTTCTGTGCTGAAATTAATGTGATGTGAGAGCTTGAGGGGAAGCTTGAAACAAATCTTAAAGCAGTTTTTGTGGGTTTTTATTTGTTTGGCTGCACCATACGAATTTGAATAGATGGAGCCACTGGTGTAGTTTATGAGGTGAAGTCACTATGTCTTTACTGAAGTAGCAGCTAAGCTTATATATTTTAAACCTTCTTCAGCTATGAACAGATTATTAAACATTTAATTTCAAGCAGGAACACTTTTTTTTTGTCTTTTTTTCAGCTTGAGTGACTGCAGTTTGTCAGAGATCAGCTGTGCTTCTCTGGCCTCAGCTCTGAGGTCCAACCCCTCCCATCTGAGAGAGCTGTGGCTGAGTGTCAGAGAGCTGCAGGATTCAGGAGTGAAGCTGCTGTCTGATGTTGTGAAGAGTCCGCTCTGTAGACTAACTCTGAGGTCAGTAGAAAGTTGGAGTCAGTCCCTGCTGGTTTCAGCAGTATTGTACTAAACACAGTTGGTATCAAAGCAAAGATCCAGTATTTCCTGCTTTCATCAGTGAAGCTGTGAGAGGAGAATGGTGACAGGCTTCAGGATTGGACAGAAAGACACAGAAAGGGAGCAGGTGCTAATCAAATGAGCCAGAAGCTTGTTAGGATCATGTGTTTGAGTTGATGTGAAGACGTCTACAGGAAATAAAGCTGGATTTTAGTAGACAGCATTACAAAATGTGTAGAGACAGAGATCATTCATCAAACAACTGATCAGTTCATCTTCATTACAGATCTGTCCATTGACTTATATGAACATGCACAACATGACAGCTGTCCAAAAGTGAAGCCATAACATCTCAATCGCCCCCTGGTGGCTGCCAGCCAAACTAAGACATCAAAGTACACATGAAATCCCAGTGATGGTTTCCGTCATTTTTGGTCGTTCATGTCACACTGATGTTTGTTCAGGTTTTCATGTTTCTCATCAGTTTGGTTTTAATTAAGGCTGGAGCAATTTATTGACATCATAGAATACAGAAATACATTGATTTACACAACGTGCATCGTTGCCTCACTATGAACTGCTACGTGGATTCACCTGGAGAACAAGTTGCAGAAAAAAAAACTTCAACACAAGATGAAATATTCAAATATGAGACTCATCTCTGTTTCTGCCGTCATGATGCGTTCAGGGACTCTCAGCTGTTTATTTGGACTGTGTACTCTACAGATTCAATAGACTTGATGGTCTGTGAGCTTCCAGCTCAGCGTGTTCACTACAACACGTCAACATGAGAGCTGAAAGGAAGCAGCTACGTTCCACAGCTGCTCCACCTCTGGTCTGAACTGGACTCAAGTCCCTGCTGGTCTTTATACTGGATGTGATGAAGGGAGTCTGTAAACACTGATTTATGACCTCTGTTCATCTTCTCTCATCAGATGGAGGAGATGATCTCTGTCAGTGATGATGAAGGTGGATGTGTTGAGAGAAGAACTGCTGTCCACTATCATCCCTCTGGATCATGTCTGTGTACACCGTCTCTGCAGACACACTGACACTGCTCCACTCCTTCTGCTCCACACTCAAACACCTCCTCCACCTGGACTTCATTTTGCATTTGTTTGTTGTTGTTTGTTTTTTTATGCCTCTGCGATGGTGCCAGCTTTGGCCAGAGAGAAAATAGTCTTTAAGTGAAGACAGCATATTTCTCACTGAAAATGATTCATCGAAGTCACTCATGTGTAGTGAGAACTTCAATTTTGACACAAAAAACAAACAAACAACAACAACAACAACAAAAACACTAAATAACTTTGAGTAAATTTCTCCAGCCCTCAGTATTTATCTGAATCTGGACAAACATGAATGTAAACTGCAACTTGACTTGTTAATGGAGGCCAACAATCACGAGGCAGAAGTTCTAATTTATTCACTCAGATTTTCTGAATCCAAAGTGCCTCTGTGGATTTGTCCTTTCTATGACAACATAACTGTAGATAAATATGTTTTTCTCTGTTTTCCCCTCTGTTGCAGCTCCACCTTGTGGAATGACAGAGAATCACAGTTAATTTCACAGTATATCTCTAAGTAAGTTTTTAAATGTGTTTGAAAAAGCAGCATTCAGGCTGCATGTGTAAAGTGTCCTCTCTGAAGTTCTGATTATTACCATGAAGACTTTTGTCATAGAACAAACAGAAAAAAGAAGATAAGTCTGTTTGCCTTTTAAAATAGTCTATTTTTCTAGGCAAGGCAAGTTTATTTATATAGCACCATTCAGACACAAGGTACTTTACAAGAACTTGGAAATACATTAAAATAAAACATTAAAGGAACATTAAAATTCTGTTTGAGATCAATAAAAACAAAAGCTTCCACATCGTCATTTGATCCATTTTTAATAAAAAATATAAAAGATGATTGAAAGCGTTTTCTCTTGTGATTTTTTCCCACCCTGATTAAAAATGCAGCAGCAGAAGTCAGCTTTGTCTCACAATATAGCACACAGGAATTTTTTAGGGGACGGTATGATATTCAAGCTTTGTCTGAGGCGAGGCCCATAGTCCCAGACTTTGAAAAGACTGGACTCTGTCTCAAACCTTCCTTACAGCTTGATTCCACTGGCTTCCAGTGGCTCTGCGCCACTTCATATACATGTAGAGTCTAGTTTAGATGGATGCTGCGCCATGCTGCACAGATTTAATGTTTTTATTTTCTTGCTTTTTTATGTTTGCAAAAAAGTCACCACTCACTTCCATTTTCTATTGTTTGGGAGATTCTGCAACACTGTGAAACTCCAGCAGTGTTTTTCAGACTAACCAAATAAACCCGACCCTCAACTGGCATGAGGGTGAGGAGATAATGACTGAATTTTCATTTTTGGGTAAACTATCCCTTTAATAGTAAAGAACATGTTAGAGCTGCTCTCTACCAGCAGATGGAACCATTTCCACTGTTTTCCCTTGGAATGATTTCACTGAATTTATGCATTGAACACTGAAACAATAGATTAAATCATCATTTAGTTAATTGTTTTCCAGACCTGGTTCTTGGAGCTCACTACCCTGCATGTTTCTGCTCCAACACACCTGATTCACATGGCTGGTCAGTATCAAGCTTCTGCAGAGGCTTGATGATGAAACTGCATCGTCCTCTTTTTTCCCTCTTAAATATGGATGTGTACAATGAATGCTAGTTTTGAGCAGAGTCACAGAAAAGGGATAAGTCTTGCTGATTATGTAATGTGCTGTTTAACTAACTTAACATTTGCTAACTAGTTGCTGAAGTAATGTTAACCTGCCAAATCAACTCCTGCCTTCTTCATCCAGACAGTTATTTCAGCATAGATCTTCTTTATGACCCCAGTGAAGCGATTCCCCCACCATCACTCATGAAATCAAGGAGGTGCTGATTATTGAAAGGGAAAACTCATTTTAATTCCATACACACATACACACACATGGACAGTCTTGTGTGATTTCCTGTAAATGGAGAGGGGAGGAGCAACACTGACCATGTGATCCAGGCTGATAGCAGCTGGGACCCTGAAAGTGAAAGTGTTCAGTCTGTTCAGCCATTTTGAGCTGACAGCAGTGCAGAGGGAGAAAACTGGAGACTGAGGCAGGGTGTGCAGTGTGTGTGTGTGTGCAGTGTGTGTGTGTGTGTGTGTGTGTGTGTGTGTGAGAGAGAGAGAGTGAGTGAGAGGATTGTTATTTTTTTACTGATTGTGTAATTCTCACCATCAGTGTAACTGTTTTTGTCCCTGACTGACTTTAGAAGATGAGTGATTTGGAGGAAGAAGAGGACACAGCTCCAGGATCTGTCTGTCTGTCTGTGAAGAATGAAGAGTCCAAACATGATCCTAATGAACCTGAACGCTCAGACACACAGTAAGAGAACTGCTACTAACTCATGCAGTGTTTGCTGGTAATGTTATGCCATAATATCCCCTCCCCCTTCCACTTCATTACTCAAAGATGGACTGTTTCATAAAAACTGGTCTGTCTGTGCAGTAGAGAGGCTCAAATATTTTTGAAGTTGGTGCTATCCGAGTGGGTATTGATGCCCAAACATTCAAAGGGAGCTGCAGTGACCCAGTTCAACAGCTGCCTGTGAAGGAGACAGACTTCTGTGTGTGAGGGGGGACTTTGTTTCTTTTTTCTTTCTTTCTCTTTGTTCTTTCTCTCTTTTCTCTTCTTATTTTTCTCCTCTAAAAGTGTTTGTGCAGCAAAATATGCAATACAGGACTCAATGACCTCAAGGTGGCGCTACAACAATGAAGTTTGTGTTTTCTTAACTGACTTGGTGGAAGCTAAAAATTCTTTCACCTTTTAAATAATTCAGTTCATCAACATCTTTTCTTCAATTAGTCTTCTTTAGAAGTGTTACCTGATATGACTTTTTCTTAATTTGATCAAATTCTTATTTCTACAAACTCGTTGTAGACGGTTGGGCAGATCATCCTGTAAACAAGTCGGCATCATCTAAAGCCTTTGCTGATCTAAAGTTATCAAAGAAATTTTGATTCATGAATCTGTTTGGATTTTATGAGCCAATCATTTTTTTTGAGATATAAATGTGAAAATTGAGACACATGTTCAGGAGTGTTTGCTAAGCTAATGTATTGAAACACATTGCGTTTCACCTTTGCAGGACCCAACAAATGCAAAAAGTTTGTATCTCATAATTAGCTCCATGGATTCATACATAAATGGTTTTGCACGATCTCCAGTCATGGGATGAGATATGAGGTATCTTAAGGTTATCTGGCTTCACTAAAACTAACAAAAGCAATCAGGCCAGGTGGTCACAAGACAGTGGTTATCAACTTGGTAATTCAGCCCAAGGTTTCCGAATCTAGACATGAGCGTGTTTCTGTAAAAGGGGCAGTTTTTTGAGTGTTTGACTAATGACAAACATGGATCATAACATAATCAGAATCAAGGTTGAAAGAAAGCTGCCAAATGCAGGAAGGACAGCTTGTAAAAAAAACAATTGTTTATTCATGTGATATGAATAAAAGCATGTTGGTGTTTGCAGAGTTCAGCCCAACAGACAGAGAGCAGAGTCTCCGGTGTCCAGCTGTCTGTCTGTGAAGAGTGACCAGTCCAGAGAGCCTCCTTTATACTTCAGTAATGAACCTGGACGCTCAGACACAAAGTAAGAGAACTCATATTAACTCATTTGTATGACTCATTTTCACTTATGTCTGACAATGCCATGTTTTCTGTTGATTTTGTTTGTATATTTGAATTTCTACTAGAATGCACTTGTTAACTAATATTTGTGACTCAGACAAAGAGAAACCATTCGTCCCATGTTCTTTTTCATATCTGTGACAGCTTTCAGTCACCTGGAGAACCCCTAATCTAATCTATGAGGACGGCTGCAAACTTTTCAACTTCCAAATTAGAATTAAAGAATTCAAGCAATATGAATAAAAACATGTTGTTGTTTGCAGAGTTCAGTCCAACAGACAGAGAGCAGAGTCTCCGGTGTCCAGCTGTCTGTCTGTGAAGAGTGACCAGTCCAGAGAACCACCTTTATACTTCAGTCATGAACCAGGACACTCAGACACAAAGTAAGAGGCTGTTTCTTTTTATATTGTAAACTGATGGAGAATGATGCATTGAGGATGAAGACCAATTACAAAATGCTGTGCTGGAAGATTTATATTCACGATGCAGAGAAATTAGTCTGGAGTCTATTAACAGACTGGAGTGGTGTATAAGCTGAGCTAATGTTAGTGTTGTTAGTCGTGTGCCTCATGTGTTATGAACAAAACACTGTCACTGTGTCGCTTACACTCTCAGATGTCTGTGTTGTCCCGCTGGCTCAGGATCCTGCACCACGTCTCCAGCACTCCTCTTCCCATATGTGGCCCACAGCATGTGTGTAATGTTACACACGCTCTGTGTCCATTCCTCTGTAGATTCAGTAACTTCATCCAGAGCAACCTGTCCTTCCATCAGTGCACATTGAATACAGCGACACTGCTGGATCAGGGTCACTGTGTGCCGTTATCCTCCTGGCTGACGGTGCTTGACTCTTGGCTGTAGCAGCCACTTCCTCCTCCATACGCCATATTTCCTCTGCACTGTGTTCTGACCTGGTACTCTATATTGCCAAAAGTATCAAGACATCTGCCTTTACTCGCACATGAACTTGAATGATATCCCATTCTTAATCTGTAGGGTTTAATATGGAGTTGTTCCACCCTGTGCAGCTGTGACAGCTTCACCTCTTCTGGAAGGTTTTCCGCAAGGTTTATCAGAATCAGAATCAGAAATACTTTATTTATCCCCGAGGGGAAATTGTTGAGTGTTTATAGGAATATTTGACCATTCTTCCAGAAGCACATTTGTGAGGTCAGGCACTGATGTAGGACGATAAGGCCTGGCTTGCAGTCTCTGTTCTAATTCATCCCAAAGGTGTTCTTTTGGGTTGAGGTCAGGACTCTGTGCAGGCCAGTCAAGTTCCTCCACACCAAATTTGCCTATCCATGTTTTTATGGACCTTGCTTTGTGCACTGGTGTGCAGTCATGTTGGAACAGGGAGGGGCCGTCCCCAAACTGTTCCCACAAAGTTGGGAGCTTGAAATTGTCCAAAATTTCTTGGTATCCTGAAGCATTAAGAGTTCCTTTCACTGGAACTAAGGGGCCAAGCCCAACCCCTGAAAAACACCCCCACACCATAATCCCCCCTCCACCAAACTTTACACCTGGCACAAAGCAGTCAGGCAGGTACCGTTCTCCTGGCAACCACCAAACTCAGACTCGTCCATCAGATTGCCAGACAGAGAAGCGTGATTCGTCACTCCAGAGAACACGTCTCCACTGCTCCAGTCCAGTGGCAGTGTGCTTTACACCACTGTGGCTAATGCTCTGCATTGCACTTGGTGGTGTAAGTCTTGGATGCAGATGCTTGGCCATGGAAACCCAATCCATGAAGCTCTCTACGCACTGTTCTTGAGCTAATTTGAGGGTCACACAAAGTTTGGAGGTCTGTAGCTATTGACTCTGCAGAAAGTTGGCGACTTCTGCACCTCAGCATGGGCTGACCCCGCTCTGTGATTTTCGTGGCCTAACACTTCGTGGCTGAGTTGCTGTTGCAATCACTTCCACTTTGTTATAATACCACTAACAGTTGACCGTGGAATATTTAGTAGCGAGGAAATTTCACGAATGCACAGGTGGCAACCTATCACAGTACCAAGCTTGAATTCTGTGAGCTCCTGAGTGCGACACATTCTTTCACAAAGAGTGAAGTGGTAGTGGTGAGGAGCCACTCTTCTCTCAATCCAACTGTCCATGGGGGCAGACTGGTGCAGACAGTCTGTACTTCAAGCAGGAGCCTGAAGCTGGCAAAAGTCTGTCAGAGGACATGTTTTATGCCACCTGAAGGACTTTTGCTGACAGCTGATGGGGGAGATCTGAGTGCAGGCAATGTGTTCATTTGCTTACACTTGTTCACATTATAATGATACAAAGCTGGCTGAAAATTAACAAAAGCAGTCAGGCTAGGTGGTCACATGACAGTGATTGTGATGACTGTGTAAATAACATTTATGTTGCTGTCAGTCACCTAGAATAGCTGTACTCTAATGTAGGAGAACTAAGACAGCAGCAGTTTGTGTATTTAGAGCTTCCTAAATAACTGTGATCAGAATATTTATCAAAGATTCATGTGATATGAATAAAAACATGTTGGTGTTTGCAGAGTTCAGTCCAACAGACACAGAGCAAAGTCTCCAGTATCCAGCTGTCTGTCCGTGAAGAGTGACCAGTCCAGAGAGCCACCTATACACTTCAGTATTGAACCTGGACGCTCAGACACACAGTAAGACTGTTTTTTTTATACTGTAAACTGACCTGATGGAGGATGATGCATTGAGGATGAGGAACAAAATGCTGTGCTGGAAGATTTATATTCATGATGCAGAACTACTAGTACAGATGTTGTTCCAAACATCTTATTTGTATAGCAGATCTGTTGCTTTTAAACATCAGTAAGTGGACCTTTGAGCTCAGATCCACTACACAAAATGTTGTTCTGAAAGGTAAAGAACGAACAAGTGATCAGAGGATGAAAAAAGGACAGAAAATGGTGAAATGTAAACTTGGGCCACTTTTGTTCCATTTCTGTTTTCCTCCATCCATCCATCCATCCATCCATCCATCCATCCATCCATCCATCCATCTATCTTTGACCGCTTATCCGAAGTCAGGTCACGGTCGGGTAACAGTTCCAGCAGGAGACCCAAGATATCCTTTCCCCCGGCTACATTATTTCTATTGTCCTGTGTATTTGCTCCGTACTTTAATAGCTGACAGTAGAGATTGACAGACAACGTAAAGGGAATGAAATACAAACAAGGAAACTCGACTTGAATCTGTGACACTGCTGTTAAATGCTGAGTCCTAGACTGCTGGTCTACCGCATAACTAACTCAAGCTAACCTTCTCACAGTGACTGTGAACTAGTAAAGGACATCATCAGCTCTCTTGTTTGTGAGTTTGTATTAATTACAAACTATGGGCAGATCATGACATGTATAATAAGACAGGTAGGAAGAACAATTATTTAGTTGTAATGAAAGCAGGGGAGTTTAAATAAAAATGTAAATGTAAATGTAAATGTGCTTTATTTATACAGCCCTTTACAACAAACCTTTCGGTGAACCAAAGTGCTTTACAATAAAAGGAGTGAAAACAATGAGAGACAATAAAAACAATAAAATCAATAAAAACAAAATGGAATAAAATACAATAAATCACATACAATAAAAGAAAGTTAATGTCATCACGCTACTGGGTTGAGAAAGCCATCCTAAATAGATAGGTTTTTAGTCTAGATTTGAAGAGGCCCAGGTCAGAGACCAGACGTGTTTCGGCAGGGAGCTTATTCCAGAGCCTGGGGCCCGCAACGGAGAAGGCTCGGTCACCCCAGTGCTTGTATTTTGACCTGGGCACTTCCAACAAGAGTTGGTTGGATGACCTCAAAGCTCTGCCAGGCTCACGAACAGTTAAAAGCTCAGATAAATAAGATGGTGCAAGGCCATTAAGAGCTTTAAAAACAAACATTAAAAGTTTAAAATCAATTCTGTATTGGACAGGAAGCCAATGAAGGGAGTTAAGAACTGGAGTGATATGTTCTCGTCTGTTTGTGTTGGTTAAAAGACGGGCAGCAGCGTTTTGCACAAGTTGAAGTCGACTGAGAGAAGATGGGGAGACACCGACATAAAGTGCATTGCAATAGTCTAATCTTGAACTGATTAGCGCATGGATGGCTTTCTCCAGGTCGTGGCGGGTTAAAAACATTTTTACTTTGGCCAGTAGACGTAGCTGGAAGAAACTAGTCCTGACAACATTGTCAATTTGTTTGTCGAACTTCAGATGACTGTCAAAAACCACTCCCAGATTTCTGACGGTTGGGCTGAGCTTTGAAAACAAGGTGCCAAAGCCAGCCATCACGGTATCCCCAAACACAATACATTCAGTCTTATCATCATTTAAGTGAAGAAAGTTTTGGGCTAGCCAGTTCTTAATATCAGCAACACAAGCAGACAAAGAACTCTGTGGCTTCACGGGCAGATAGATTTGTAGATCATCTGCATAACAATGAAAAGAAAGGTTGTGCCTTGCTATAACTGACCCAAGTGGTAACATATATAAGGGAAAGAGAATAGGGCCAAGAATAGAGCCCTGTGGGACCCCACAGGAGAGAGGAGCACTGGAAGAGGACAAGTCACCAACCATCACAGAGTAGGTTCTACTGGATAAATATGATATGAACCACTTCAGAGCAGTGCCGTGGATACCAACATAATTGCTCAGGCGTGACAGGAGGACTGAGTGGTCCACCATGTCGAAGGCTGCCGTAAGGTTGAGCAGTACTAGGACGACAGGGCATTTGGCATCCACAGACAGCGCAATGTCGTTGTGCACCTTTAACAGTGCAGTCTCAGTGCTGTGTCGAGACCTGAACCCAGATTGAAACTTTTCAAACACAGCATTGTTTTCCAGAAAGGACTGTAATTGTTTAAAAACAACTTTTTCTAGGACCTTCGAAAGAAAAGGCAGATGAGAAACAGGTCTAAAATTTGATAAAACTGAGGGGTCAAGATTGGGCTTTTTAAGAAGGGGCCTGACCACCGCATGTTTAAAAGCAGCTGGGACGGTTCCTAAAAGAAGAAAGAAGAATCTTTTTCATTAGACACTGGAAGCTGAATTTAAACAGAAAAGTATTAATACATTTACTGTTCTCTGTAGGTTTCTAGCCAGTTTCAGCCCAATCCTGATTTTTATACCATAGTTGACAAATCATTTTTGTGATAAAGAAATTTCTTCACAGAAAGAGGAGGAGTCATGTTTCTATGGAGGAGCAGCCGTCCAGCTGTGTTTTGTGTCAGGACGTCCTGAAGGATCCAGTCTCTGCCAGCTGTGGACACTGGTTCTGCAGACAGTGCATCACCTCATACTGGGACCAGTCTGGTTCATCAGGAGACTCTTCCTGTCCCCAGTGTGGAAAGAGATCTAGAACAGGACCTGGACTGCAGACACACAGTCAGAGCAGCACTGAACAAAGTAAGACTGCACATCTTGAAAATGTTCCTGCTACATTTCATTACGTTACATGTTCCTTTACATTCTGTTGCTTGCTTTTTTGTAAAACACCAGTTTTGAAGGAAAAAATGCATATTAATGTAGTGAGAAAACTGGTATTTGAGAAAATATAATGGGTCATAAAATTTGTCAATGCTTTTACTGATTTTTCTGACCATTTTCAACAAACTAAACTGTAAATATATCCTATGGTGTAACATTAAAAAAAAGAAAAAGAGTTGAATAATGTCCATTAAAATCAGATCAATCACAAATGTATTTCGTATTATTATTTATCACATTGAAGAGGGAACAGTCACAGTGAGTTGTTTAGATGAAGACCTCCAGATGAGCTGCTGAGGCTCAGCCTGTCGTCTCTGCTATCAATCAAACATGTCCTGTGACACACAGTCAGAGGCTGAGAGAGAAAACTGGAAACATTTCTGATGTTTTTCCAAAACTGGATCTTTTAGCTTTCCCTTCTTTGTTATTGTATTGATGCTTTTTTTAAATCAATGACAGTAATCAGCAGATTTTTTTTTTGTCTGTCTTTTTTAGCGAGTCATTGTCTGCAGGAAATTTTAGATGGACATAGGTTCAATCTGAAGAGGAGATGTGAACATGTGACTGAAGGAACTAATGAAAAAAAGTGTGGAACCCTCCTCAACAGCATCTACACTGAGCTCTACATCACAGAGGGACAGAGTGAAGACGTTAATACCCAACATGAGGTGAGACAACTTGAGACATCTTCTAAGATGGAGACCCTCCATGAGACTCCAATCAAATGCTGCGACATCTTTAAAGCCTCACCTGACCAACAGAGACACATCAGAGTGGTTCTGACCAACGGCGTCGCTGGCATTGGAAAAACATTCACAGTTCAGAAGTTCACTCTGGACTGGGCAGAGGGTTTGGAAAACCAAGATGTCAGTCTGCTGATTCTGCTTTCGTTCAGGGAGCTGAACTTGATCAAAGATGAGCAGTACAGTCTTCTCAGGCTGCTCCATGTTTTCCATCCAACATTACAGAAGGTCACAGCAGAGAAGCTGGCT
>JAJHUR010100759.1:0-15284 GCA_027495735.1 Lutjanus campechanus | reverse complement strand
AGGAAGCGAACTACATGAAATATTTGGTGGCCACAGAGTCACTTTTTGTGGTCACAGGCCATTGGGGCATGCTTTATGTCTAACGCGGTGTTACAGTAATGTTAATGGGGCAAATGTTGCACATCAAATCATATCTACCCATACAGCGCAACAGTGAGGTTCTGCAAATGAAAATCCCATTCATTTTCTGAATAGAGGACTAAGATTATTATTCATAATTGCATAGTGATGCAAGGTAGATTCATCACAAGGTATAAGACTGTGAAACAATGGTATATGTTCTTGTAGAACATATCCTAAAGTGGTGATTTATGGGATGAGTAGTTCCTTCACTCTTAAAATAATTATGCACAGTCTTGTATCTGCCTTTTTTCCAATCTTGTGTTTACACTGAATCAAATGTTTTATGGTCACAATTCATCTCGTAGTTGGTTGGTTTGGTTCCAGGATTGGAAGTCTTTATATAAGGATTTTCTGAAACATCAGTGAAGTGAATGAATGGGAAACTCACTTCCATTCACTGTGTGGGGACGGGTGTTGTAGCTGAGCTAGCAGCTCAACTATGAGAGGCTATTTGAGATGTGTTTGTGTGGAGTGTCAGTATGGCCGTGGCCATGCTGTTTACTGCGGTGAACGTTACTGTTTGTCAGCTCTAAATATCTTGTTAAGCTTTGAGTACAGCACAGTTATTAGTGGGCTCTTGTGTTGTGTTTACTGCCCATACAGAGGAATGAATCTCCAAAGATTTATGCTTGGGCTTGCTCATGCTAATGCTAACGCAAACAGCAGTTACAGTGTGTGTGACAAGCATACGTTGGAACTATGGTCAGCCAGTGTTTCGCTATTTATACTTGTCGCAGACAACTACAAGCTAATTTTGAGCAGAAAAGGCATGTTTTTCACACAATATGCATTTGTTGGAAAAATCACTTGTCTTAACATTATGCCAAATAGTCATTATGTGTACAACTCAAAAAGAAAAAAATGTGTTGAGTTCCACTTCAAGGGTTTACATTTGAAATCCACCATCCATCCGTTACAGTAAATGTATCAGTGAGAGAAAAAAAAATAAAGCTCCATTACTTTGACACTTAACTTACCACAAGTTTGGATGGTTAGCTTATTAATGAACACACCTTTTATTTTCAGCCCCAAGCTAACAGCACCTATGACCTGTTAGCTTGTTAACTATCCTTGGCCAAATCATGAAGAAAACACCCTCCAGAAACTCAAAAGTTGTCTTACCTTGATTTATGTCTTTTTAGCTACCTGGCTAATCACTGGAAAGTTACATGTTAAGTAAGCTAGCAGTCTTCATTAGACAGCTTACAGTAATGACATGCAACAAAGGTCTACAGCTGGAACAGAAAAATGTTGTGGTTCATGGTCAGTAGTCTACCTTAAAGCTAGGGTTAGTAATGACAAAGAAACCAGCAAGAGTAAGCTAGATTTTTAAAGTAGCCAACCGCTACTTCACCAAAACACATAAATGCACACTGTCTGGCTACTCTAATGAGCTGCTAACCAAACACCTAACAGTATCATATTGGACGTAAACAGCAAACATGGCTGTTGTTGTACCCACAGCTTTCAAGCTAGCATGTTAGTGTTGGCATATTCCGGCTGCACTTTTTCTGCCATTGTTTTGCAATTAGCTCACTGTAGCTTTAGCAATATAGCGCGGTAGGCAGGTGCATAAGTAGACAGGCAGGTAGGCCATCCAGTTTTTTCATTTGAGCTGATTGAAGCATTTGGCTGGCCATATTACAGATCTACAGCAGCCGCAGATACCATATATATATATATATATATATATATATATATATATATATATATATATATATATATATATATAATAACATAACTAAAATGCTTCTAAAATATAGCCTACTACATACCCCAGCTTTACCAGGACCCCAAGGGTGCCCCAAATAAAAGAAAATACAAGAATTTTGTGTTAAGTGTTTCTTTCACAATTGCATAATTTGAAACTGCAGTTAGTTCTACATGTAACAACATAACATTTTCCAAGACATGTAACATAACAAACAGGAAATTTTGACTCATGACCTTAGTATTGCACAAAATCCTGGCTACAGCCCTGCTGTGCATGAATAGTTGTTTTTAAAAAATTTATCAGAGATGTACAAAAGCCTTTTCAGACGGTGCTTATTTTTGTTTTTGCAGACAAACCACATAATCAGCATATAAACCCCTGAAAGCTGTGAGGGAAAAACTGGATTTTCATGGTAGACCTTGCAACACAGGGTTTCTTTAGCGCAGTTGCTTTTGGCTAGCTCAACCAGCAAAACAAATGTGGAATTCCCCTATGAGTTGAGACACAGGGGTAGGAGGAGGGCAAAGGCCGTTTGGGACACATGGTCAGGGCAAAAGCACAGAGTCCAATCTCACACTAATAATGTACAAAATCTCCAGTGTAATTTAATCATTTTTTACAGTATTATTGAGAAAGTTAAAGTTCAGTTTGCACTTATTGGTCTAGATTTTTGTACACTCTTAGAAATATGGGTTCCAAAAGGGTTCTTCTGTAAGGGACAAGGTTCTACCCAAAACCATTTGCTCTGTAAGACTAAGAGTTCCATTGAAAGCCAGTTTAATCTAAAGAACTCTTTTTGGAAGACAGTGTTCTTTAAGGATTGTTGGAGAACCCCTGGAATATTTAAAAAAAAAAGTTCTAAAAAAGTTGGGGTGGGTTCTTGTTTGCACCCTTAGAATGTGGAAAGCCTCTGGATATAACCTCCAGAGAGGGTTCTGGGTGGAAACATTACACCATAGAAGGCTCCTCCTCTTTGTAAGACTAAGGGTTCCATTAAGAACACTTTTTGGAAGAAAGAGTTCTTTGGGATTCTTGAAAGCCTTGAAGCCTTTCATAAACGGTTATTTGTACCATGATATAAAAGAGTTCTCAGTAGAATCCCCTTGGTGGGTTCTAAATAAGACCTATGGAATATAAAAGGATTCTCAGTAGAACCCTCTTGGTGGGTTCAAGATGAAACGCTTAGAATATTAAAATGTTCTTGGAAGAACCTCCTGATGGGCCTTTTCTACCAACACAGAACCAGCACTGTTCCAGTTCAAGCATCAAATTTAGAACAGTTCTAAGCATTATCATCAAAAACAAACTGTTCAGAACTTAAAATTTGGTTCCCTGCTGGGACCAAACATTAGCAAGTTTTCCATTGGAACCAAAGTGGGTGTGTCATATTCTGCAAGTCGTTATGCAGCGCCCTCTATCGATGACATCCTTGATTACAAATGTCCCGCTCGGAACTGGTGGAAATGCAGGTTGGTTCACTAGACAGCACCAAGGTTCCAAGGATTTTGAATGGAACCTGTTTAAGAACCAGAGCTTATTTGGTGGAAAAGGGCCTAGATGAAACCCTTGGAATATAAAAGGTTTCTCAGCAAAACCACCTGAGTGGATTCTTGTTAGCACCCTTAGAATGTGAAAAGAGTCTGGATAGAACCTCCAGAGAGGGTTCTGGGTGGGAACATTACACCATAGAAGGACTCAAATCTCTTTCATTGAGAGTTCTCAGGAGAACCCCTAAGGGTGGGTTCTAGATAAAACCCCTGGAATATAAAAAGATCCTCAGTAGATGAGACCCTTGGAATACAAAAGGGTTCTTGGTAGAACCCCCTGATGGGCCTTTTTTTGTTGTTGTTGTTTTTTGTTTTGTTCTTATACCAACACAGAACTGCCCCGTTCCAGTTCAAGCATGTAATTTAGAACTGTTCTGAGCATTTCCACCAAAAATAAACTGGTTCAGAGCCTGAAAAAGTTGGTTCCCACCTAGAGCCAGTTTTCCTTGGAACCAATGTGGCCATTTCATATTCTACAGAGGGTACAGTGTCCTCTATTGATGACATCCTTGATTACAATGGTTCCGCTCAGAACTGGTTTAAATGTGGACTGGTTCACCAGATAGTGCCAAGGTTCCAAAGATCTTGAATCGAACCGAAGCTTATTAGGTGGGTTCTAGCACTTTTAGAAGGTACAAAGAGTCCACATAGAACTCACAGAGAGGATTCTGGGAGGAACCATTAAACAGTTTTTTCTATACAACCTCTCATAGAGGGTTCTGGGTGAAATCTCTCACAGATGGTTCTAGGTATAACCCTTTATGTTGGGTTCTAATGAGAACTCTCTGAAAGGGTTTCTGATAAAAAAAAAAAAAAAAGGAAAGATGACGAACCCTTTACGGTTCTTTACTTTTATTTCGAGTGCATGCTACTTATGTTCACATGATTTAAGAAGAAGTGATGATTCTGCTGTTTTTAAGCGCTTTAACATGCAAAGTCACTTTGGCATCAGGGGTAAGTTTCTGTCAGACTTCCATGGCTACACAGCAAAAACAGGTAACTTTACTCCTCCTGTCCCACGGCCTTTACGCTCCTCGGTGCCTCATCCCAGTCGAAGTTTGACTTCAGTCATTCATAGTTTAGTCGAAGGCATTTCAACGTGTCTGTTTGATTTCCTGCACCAGCATGACAGTTCTCCATTAAGACGAAAATGAGATTTAAGGGCAACTGTTTTCACTTGAGGAAAAAGTTAAGCACAAAAGCACGGTGTCGCTGCAGTTAAAATGTTTTGAAATCATCACACTTGGCTCTCGCAGCTCTATTTGAAGATGGATGAAATGGCTTTTAAAGAGTCGGAGTGAAGAAGTGCAGATACCTTGATGAAATATGTCTTGTATACAAAAGAGATTTTATTACTCCATCGTTCAGACAAAGCCATCAGCACAGTGCACTTTTCCACTGGGTGCCTAATGTAAATTCCTGCTCAGTGTTTATAATTTCCACAGCAGGTGATTCACTCAATCAAAGCGGGAGCTCCAGTTTCCACAGACCCCCGGACTAAATCTGGAATTACATGCAGCATCAGAAAAATACAAGCTCGAAGCTGGAGCGTAAAGAACCATACCTCACGAGCCTGATCATTATTTATTTTAATCCCCAAATAAACTTGATTGAGCAGATGAGGTTAAAGCAGTTATCCAGCTGCAGAGAGCGCGCAGCCCCGCGTGCTGACTTAACAAAGGTTTCTGCATCAATAATCGTCAATCTTCCATGTCAGGAGAGGGTCTTCAGCGCAGGTCAGAGGCTGCCACATGTAATCAGGGAAGATCAGAAAGTCTCTGGGGGAACGGCGCAGATTTACCAATCCCAGATGGGATCGTACTCGCCCTCGCCGTGGCACGTGGACGTCAGGCATTACCTCAGCCGCTCACAGCAGCATCATGCTACAGACAGCAGAGTTAACAAACATGCTGCATTGACTTCAGTGGTAAACTGCAGGCTGTAATGCTCCAGATGACACAATCAGGTATTTCCTGCCTGATGTCAGAGTTCTGACACTGTAGTGACATTTTCAACTTCTCTGAGGAAAAAGAGGTTTCAAATATGAGTGAGAAGAGTATTAGGGCCAGACACAAGGGGGGGAAATGAGAGGAGGAAGTTTTTTTTAATTTTGTATTTTGAGACTAAAGTTGAACTTTAGGTGTTAGTGTCAGGAATAAGAATAAGTAAATCAGAGGAGGAAGCTTTTTTTTTACATTTTAAGAATAAATTGAAATGTTGAGAATATAGCGGAATCAGGATCAACTTTATTCTCAACTTTTCAACTTCATTTTTCTACTTAATTCTTGACATTTCAGTTTTATTCTTGACATTTGAACTTTATTTTTCTACTGTTTTCTCAACATTTTGATTTAATCCTCAATATTACAACTTTATTCTGTCAACAATTTGTCTTTAATCCTGACATTTCAGCTTTACTTTTCTGCTTTATTCTCAACATTTTGACTTTCGTCACAACATTTCAACTTTATTATAAATAATTCATCTTTAATTTCAATTTTATTTTTCAACTTTATTCTCAACTTTTCCACTTTATTCCCAACATTTTGACGTTATTTTTCAACTTTTTGCTGGACATTTTGACTTTATTCTCAACGTTTCAACTTTATTTTTATAATTTATTGCCATAATTTTGACTTTGGTCTCAACATTTCAACTTTATTTTGTATTTCAACTTTATTCTTAATAATTCATCTTTAATTCGGACATTTTGACTTTATTTTTTTTACTTTATCCACGACATTTCAACTTCATTCTGAACTTCTCAACTTTATTCTCAACATGTCGTTTTTATTCTCCACATTTTGACTTTATTCTCGAGACACAGAAATATTTTTAAAAAAACTTCTGCCTTGCATTTTACCCCCTGTGTCGGGCCCTAATAATCTTCCATATTGGAAGGGTAATTTATATTTTATATCATTTCTAGTTTTATTATTATTATTTTTATATACGTCTTTAAACCTACACCCTGTCCATTCTTTAAATCTCTAATCAGATAAATGTTCCTTAAGTTAACAATTATTTCCTTGACTTTATCATATTCAACTCAGTTGTAATACTGTACACTGATACATTACTTCATAAAATGTTTATGTTTCCCTCACATTTTTATATTTTGTTCTGTGTATCCTGAATCCTGCTGCTGTTACTTTTTGCTGTCATTCCTCAAATGATGTCCATGTTTGAGTGGTGAACTGTTTATATGAGCCTCATTTACAGAGTTCATTTTCTTTCTATATATATACAGTATATATTCTGTTTCTTTGCTGTATCTTGTCACTGCTCCCACTGCAATGGTCCTTTTTCCTCATGGGGGTCATTTAAAGTGAATCTAAATAGTTTTCTTATTTTAGCAGCAATTAAACTACAAATTGAACTTATTATCATCACTGTTACTGATGTGATTTTGTCATGTGAACAGGCAAAAAAAAAAGGTGCTTCAAAATAATTTCAAAAACAGAAAAAGGAGAGTTGGAAGTAATATTCAGATCTTTTATTTAAGTGAAAGCAGCAACGTAGACACGACTCTGTGCATTACAAGTCTTGCATTTAAAGTTGTGATCTAAGTATCAGTATCATCATCATGTGGAACGGCTGCTTTCAGAGTTAGCATTATAAGATTATAGCATTGTGAACAAAATTTTTAGCACTGAAGCATTTACAGTTTTTCACAGTTGCTGAAACACTAAACATTCTCACTCTTAAAAACACATTTTGCACTGTGATGTAGTTGTGTTGCAAAATGGTAAACACGAATGGCAGAAGCTGAACACGACTACAGATTGTTCACACTTGTTTCAAATGATGTGAATTACAGTTTTTCACAATTGTTTACACACTAAAATTGGAACCGGAAATGCAATCTGCTGTTCACTCAGTCTTCAGTTTCTGCAAAACACTACAAGTTCTCTACAGAGGCACAACATTCAAAATCACAGTTAAATCTGTTTTGTTCCTGCGGAAAGCACCGCCAATCACAATGACAAGCTTTATTTACAATGGCAACAACCGCTCCGTGCGCACACGTAACTTACAGTAACTGGTTGACTAGAATAGATTCCAGATACGTGGGTGGTTCAACATCAACCAGCATTCACATACAGTAAATGTCTGCCTGGTCTATGACTAAAACCCCGATACCAGGAAACTACAGGTGACTTGCCCTGCAGTGATTGGTTTATAGACTTGTCAAGTCTTGATCTGGCACAGAAGCTTTTTCCCCGTGTTGTCCAGCAAGGAGAGAATGTCTGATGTAGATGAAGTCCTCTGACCTGATCTGCGTAAAGACGTGATGCTGAGGCAGAATGAATCCATCACCTGCATCACCTGTATGTCTACCTATAGCATACAATATTTCCTGTACCAAAATGTGAATATACATTTTCCATAATATGTTTTACACACAAAAAATGTTTTCCTGCAGCTACATGCTCTGGACACTGACTGCTCAGCAGTGTTTATATCCTGACTGGACGTGTCTATGACCTGAAAACATTGTTTGATTTTAACAGAATTTTGTGAATGTATAGTTTGAATATTTTGGTTTTGTGTTTAGAGTTATGAGAAAATGGTTGGTTTCAAGAAATTTGTCTGAGCAGTTATGAAAAACAATAAGCAACATTTTAATGTAAATTTAACTTTTTTTTAAAAAGTAGTTTAATTCATAATAGGAGTGAAACAATTAGTTGATTCATCACCGTACTACATACCTTTCACCATACAGTACTTACAGTTTTTTACAATTGCTGGGGGGCTCATTTTCTCAAAATACTACACACAATTCACACAACCACACACACACACACACAGGCAGCAGTACACCTCAGATCTTTTGCAAAATGCAACACTTCATTCAAAACTGTACAATAATTTGTAAAAACCCATTTTTGTCCATGTATGGAACACACGGTTCATACAAACAGTTAAAAACTGCTGTGGTCGATCTAAAACACGTTTAACATTTCTACTTTTTTAGTCTGGGTTTTTGTTTTTGTAGATATTGTCAGGGTACGGTACATGCACTGAAAATCAGAAGAGAACATACATGTATGGAAACAAAAACGAAAGCATAAATTACACTCAGGCTCTGGGCTACATTGTACTGATTTTATAGAGAAGTTGTTGTTTTTTCACCTGTGATCATGTCAGAGTGTCCCAACAGCAGATCTGCTGAGGTTGAGCTGAAGTCTCTCCAGCCCAAGTTTACAACAGGGTCAACCAATGTTACTCAGATCACGTCTGATAAATCTGGTCCTCGTCTTCTTTGTTCACAGGTACACTCACCTGTCACCTGTTTGTAGTTCTTACTGTATGTCTGACTGGTGAGTTTGCAGTTAAGCAGCCATGTTTGATCCCTTGTTTGAATTGTGTGGTATTTTGAAAGATAGTGCTTTGAAACGGCAAAGAAGTGACATGACACACTTTTTTTTTTTTTAACGATTGCGTACACACTAAAATTAAAAATGACACACAGTTAGTGAAACCTGACCTCAGCGACTATAAGCACATTCTCAGACTCACACTTTTTGCAAAACACTAAACGCACCTCTCTACATTAGACACACAAATCTAACATCATGTCACTTCTTTGCCCTTTCAAAGCACTGACTTTAAAAATACCACACAATTCTGTCAGGTGTGCAGACACTCAGGGGCATAATTATAAACTCTCCGATCAGGCATGAGAACTATGAAAAGGCAGCAGGTGAGTGAACCTGTCCTCAACACAAACGGAGGATGTGAAAACAGAAGAGGAAAACCTAATTTGTCAGATGTGCTTTTAGCAACATTGGTTGAACATGTTGCAACAGTCGTTCAGACATTTCGACATGAACACAGGCGAAAAAATCATTTTTCTCTAAAATCACTACAATGTAGCCCAGAGCCTGAGTGTGATTCATGTTTTCTTTTTTGTCTCCACACATGTTGTTGCTGCGTTTATGTGCTGTTTAGAATGTTCTCTTCTGGTTTTCAGCGCAATGTGCAATCTTTGGAGATGCCTGGATGTGTAGATTAATTTTACGATGCGAAGTTGTTTTTCTGGGTTGTGTTTGATCCATATATTCATGTACTCTACCCGAACAATATCTCTATAAAAGCCAGACTATTTCATTAAAGAAAGAAAGTACAAAATGTTAAACGTGTTTTAGATTGATTGTTAGTGTCTAACTGATTCAAACAAAATCATATGAAGCATGTGTACGGTGACAAAGTTGGATTTTTACAAATTATTGTACAGTTTTGAATGAAGTGTTTGATTTTGAAGTGCTCTGTGGTTGTGTGAATGGTGTGCAGGGTTTTGACAAAAGGAGCCCTGTTTTCAATATTGTACTTAAGCACTTGTAAAATAAAAAAAAAACTGTATTCAATTTGTGTGTCTAATGTAGAGAAGTGTGTTTAGTGTTTTGCAAAACAGCGTGAGTCTGAAAATGTGCTTCTAGTCGTGCAGATCTGGGCTGAGGTTTTTGTTTCTTGGGTGTCAGGTTTCACCAGCTGTGTGTTATTTTTACTTTTAGTGTGTAAGCAATAAAAAAAGAACATCGGCATATGTTTTATATCTTAGTGGAGTAAAAGTAAGCTGAAAATTGGAAATACTCAAGTAAAACCGTTACCTCTAAAGCATACTTTGTGGAATTACACTTCCTTGAGTAAATGTACTTTACATTTCACCATTGCTTCCAATATATATACTCATTTTGAAACAGAAATCAAACAATGTACTGTGCAGAGCCTAACAATAATGGACACTGTACTATATTAATGCACATGAACACACAATATCCATCTTAACACTGACTGTATTTGACAGTAGTTGGCTCTATTTGCATTAAGGACTGGACCTGTAAACTGTGTCCTCAGATTTAATGGAAGACTGCTGAAAGATAGTGGACACTTGGACATATTTCTCTATATCTTTTATCAAAACACTCGATCATATTTTCCATTTGGCTGTCATTTAATGCTTTGTAATCCTGCATGTTCTCAGCCACTCTCATTAAACTTCAACTTGTTGCTTGTTATCTCGAAAAACATTCGATCAAACTCAATATACTGTAGTTTTCAGTCTGTATGAGATGCAGATTTATGACGTGTGTTGTAAAACCGTGTCTCAAATGGTTTCAGTGCGTGTAAAATACTGAGCATTTAATTACATTTATCACTGAGCAGCCATTAATTCTTCTCCACTTGCCCTCAGAAATGAAAACAAATGCGCTCGTGCCAACTGCGCTCTGAAATATGAGGGTTCCACGCAGGGACCCTGTGATGTGGACGTAAACTCACAAACCACGTCCAACGCCGTGTTGAAACACGAGCTGATGTTAAGGACGCCGGTATCAGGACGGAGACACGGCGCCCACTTAAACTGCCCGAACATGCGCTGACAGACGCGGACAGTTTCTGCACACAGTTCATGAGGGTTTTGTTGAACCATAACTCATGTGGCGGTGCTACATGTGCTGTGGTCGAAGTTATGATTTACAATAGCTGAGGAACAAATTCGCAAAGCGCATAAGTCATTCGTGCCATAAAAATCCAAAATCTAGGCACTCTCAAGTGTTTTTGAGTAATGTGCTGGAAATATTACATTTTCCTCCCCCAGCTTTTTCTTTTTTTCTTAACGCTTTAACACAACAGAACAAATGGATTTATGGGATTTAGAGCAATTGTTTTTCAAGAAACAATCCAAAACTCTTCAGTAGAATACTAACAAAGTACTTCCATTCAATCATGCTTTAAAGGGATAGTTCACCCAAAAATGAAAATTCAGTCATCATCTACTCACCTTCATGCCGACTGAAGGTTGGGTTTACTTTACTTTGGGGAGACTTGGATTATACCAGACGAGCAGCATTTTATGGTTTTCTTTTTTTTTTGTTGGTTGTTTTTTCCACTTGAAAACTGGTCACCATTCACTTCCATTGTTTGGGAGATTCTGCAGCGCTGTTTTCCAGTGAAACTCCAGCAGTGTTTTGTGGACTAAAAAAACCAAACCTGAGCTTCAATCGGCATGAGGGTGAGGAGATAACGACTGAATTTTCATTATTGGGTGAACTATCCCTTTAAGATTTGGTTAGGTTTATCAAAACTACTTGGTTAAGGTGATTAAAACAATTGTGGTCATAATTTGAAGATATTGATGGTTGGAAGCTGGAAGTCTGATTCTTCACTGATCCACCCACCGCTCCTCCTTCAGGGTGACAGAAAGTGACACAAATTCGTGTTTCCTGTTTCTTTGCTTTAACAGGTTTTTTAATTCCACTGCTGACACTGTTCCTTTATGGAAAGCAGGACCTCAAACTCCAAACTTGTAAAGGTCCTGACATATGGAGCAGGAAGTATGGCCTTATATGGTATTATTGGGGTGTTAATTAAGCTAATTTGCAAGTCTCATGCACGTGCACTCAAATACACACAGGTGCATCATTTACTAAAGTTATGAGCGTTTGTTGAATCTGACGTGGCGTGTTCGTACGAGCCCTTCTTGCTAAAAAAACAGTAAGATACATTTAAGATAAGAATACGAAAATGTTTTTGCATGAGGCCCGATGCTCTCACTACACTGGTGTTAGCTGTAGCTACCTGGTAACTGATCCTGTGTGTGTTCTCAGATCTCATTAGACATAACAGAGCCTCAGGATGAACCTGAATTTTCCAAGCATGGAATCAAATTTGAGTCACTAAGTGGCCCATGATTTGTCTGAACACACTGTAATAAGAGTTTTTGTGGCAGCGCGACGTAACATCACAGAACAAAATTTAGTCAAAGGCCTCCATCAGCTGCATAAAACAGGTCATCTTAGGCATTTGAACAATCGACAAATATTGTGTTTTTTCAGTTCTGTGCAGCTTCAACAATAAAGCTTCATTGCACACGGGCTGGACATCAGGACGTACTGTAGGTACACAAAAGAAGAAAAGAAGCTAAAGGAGCTTTATGCATCATTGTATGAACTTTTCTGAATGAACGTCCACGAATGTTTGTGACCATCTGCTACCTTCCGCAGCCAAGCAGCTGAGGAAACATCCTTTTGTCATTTTTGGTTCGTTTTCAAAAACAATCATCATTTAATTCAATTAGCGGGAGGCTTTGGAAAATCTGATTTTGTTCTACAACATCCAAATAAATAACCATCTCTCGGCTTTCTGTTTCTGTTTTCTCAATACAAACAGTAAGTTTTAAAAAGATCAATAGTGAGTCAGGGGAAAATCACGTTTGGAGGCGCAGTTCGAGCACCTTTGTGATTCAGCTGACCTACTTGAAAAGTATGCTGGCATTTAGCAGGGTTCAGTTTCAGTTGGCAGATTTTGCTCGCATGACTTTCCTTGCTGTCATCTCACGATCACAAATTAATTACCCTGTTACGTTGATATGGAACTGTAACGTGTTTGCCTCGACCGCGGCTTTAATCCCAGAGCTGTCCTCCTGTTTGAAAGACAGCCGTAATAAGGCTGATAATGGAGCTGAGGGCTAAACTGACTCAAGTGGATCTGACAGCCTGAAGAAGAGATAATGAGTGATCAACATCTGCAGACAAGGTCTGACACGGACAAACGCGGAGCTTACAAAGACGTAATTGGGTTCTGATCTGATGAAAAACAAAATCAAAGAAGCTGCGCTCCTTCACTTTAGTTTCCTACAGTAGGCCCACTTGAATCTGTCAAGAATAAAGTGTTGAGGCGTCTTTATCCAGATTAATCAGGACACATCAAAAGTCATGTTGCTGCTGAAACTTTTATTCGACAATTTTAAAGGGACAGTTCACATTATTTGAAGTGGGGTTGTATGTACAGTATTATCTAGATCGGGGGTCTGCAATCTTTACTACCAAAAAGAGCAATTTTTGGCCAAAAAAAGAAAGAAAAATCTGCCTGGATCTGCAACTATTAAATTCATGTCCATATAATTTTTTCTTTTTAATCAAAGTCACTGGGAGCCACTGGGGAGGGGCTAAAGAGCCACATGTGGGTCTGTAGCCACAGGTTGCAGACCCCTGACCAAGATGAAGACCAGTAGATACCAGTCAGCGCACGATGTCAGCAGGAGTCCTGGTATGTAAGCTCAGCATTGTACTGCTGCAGACAGGCTCAGCAGAAAAGCATGTTTCAGCCACATTAAAAAAAAAAGGCCTATCTAAAAAATGACAATATTGTACTCTATATTTAGAATACCTATAATGTCTCACCTTGCCGTCAGACAGCTATTTACTTTGGCGCTATATTTTCTCAACCGTAGCACATCTGCATTCCTACAGGTAAGGGCATCAGCCTGTTCTGCTCTCACAGATCAGCTGTTTGGGTCAGGAAGTTGTGCTATCAAACTGAAATCAGATTTTACTTTTCCCTTTTTTTCCTTCTTTTAAAAACTGATTTCATGCTCAGAGACAAGCTGTTTCACAAAAGTCAAAGCTTTTACAAATATTAAAAAATATATATTTAACCAAAAAATAATGTGTTAAAATATTTTTGCAGCATTCTGTATATTCTTGTCCTATAATGAAAGCTGATCTTAAGTTACCAACACATACAGTAGTACTCCTCAAGTAGTAATGGCACATAGTTATGCATATTCATCATCATCGTCATATATACAGTATATATCCATAACACATGCATATATGCATACATCTGCCCACACACATACTCATGCATATGTATGCATACACACACATACACTACAGGCATGTTAACATATGCTTACATACATTCAGATCAAATACATATGAACATGCACTGAATATTGAGAAAGCAGGTCTGTTGTTGCCTTTATGTTCCGTATCTCGGCTGGTTATGTTGTTCTAAATATGAGCATTAATCTGAGTCCAAGTTTGGAATACAGTCAGACATTTGTTATAAACTTATATATATCACTAATAGTCTTCCAGTTAGTGACTCTTTCAGCATTCAATTCAAATTCAACAGATACACTCCTTCAGAGGTTTCAAAGATGGTGCATTTGTGGGTTTTTTTTTTTGGGCTGTTCAAACCAACAAGTGTCCTGGTCACTGTGTTCTGTTCGGTGATATTGGCCTTAGAAGCTGAGTTTGCCCTGAACATAGATATCAATACTCAATGTGCCTCTTCCTGAATGGGGAACTCCCACTGAACACGGCCTCACCAGGATAGAACCAAGACCAACAGACCAACACTTGATGACAGGGAATACAGTACCAAGGTGGTTTTCTTGCTTGGTTTGGCTCCTGGAACCCAGGAGCTGAGTCAACTAGCTGAATGGCTAACCAAACGAACAACAGTTAGAGATTAGCTATTTTTGCAACAAGAAAAGCTCTTTCCATCAGGAAAGTCTATAAATGACCTCAGTACTGTAATCCCTGTTGGTCTGGAGGCTGTTTGATCCCAGGCCGGCCGTATTTATTGCGGGGCTGTTGTGCCCACTTGCATTGTCTGCTAACGGCAGCTAACATTTACAGTTAAGTAGCCACGAGCAGTTAGCTAGTTTTGCAACAAGTTCGCTGTTTGTCCATCAAGAAGTTAAAGGGGACCTATTATGCTTTTTCCTCTTTTCTGACCGATAAATGTTGTTACAATGTTGCATACTCGTGTTAAACGATGCCACCGCGTCAAATAAACGAGGTTCGTGCATTTGGAAGTGAGCCCTGCAGCTGTTTCGGACGGCTCTGAACGCTCTGTTTTGCTGTGTTTTTTATAACAGGAGGTCGCATTGACGTGAATCCGTGCCTGACTTACTAATATGGAAATGTTCCGGCATAATGCTCTGAGCCTGCCCTCTCCCCCGCTCTGCTTCGGAAGTTGTATCGCTGTGTGCTGCTGCTGTCTACAACGATTTCACAATGTTAGCACGTTTGAGCAATGGCTCCCAGAAAATGTTTGCTCTGGTGTGAGAGAAAGTTAACTTAGTTTAGCTTTCAAGCACCAGG
>JAJHUR010100757.1:0-32430 GCA_027495735.1 Lutjanus campechanus | reverse complement strand
TCGGAGTTCAAATTAATGATGAATGTTCGCTACATGAGCAAGTGTCTGTTTATGAGTCATCAGAAATAATTTATAATCTTTTAGAAGGAGTTGATGTTTATAACAGTTAAATTGAGCTAAATGTTAATGGAGTTTGGCAGGCGGTGAGACAGGCAGTCACTGAACTCAAACTCTACGGTGTGTATTTTCAGAGCAGTGGGCTTTTGTTTTCAGGATAACAGTCTTAACTTTACACTGACAGACAATTGACAGTTATAAACAGCTGATCAACTTACAGTGTAGGACTCATCATCAGTTGTTATTATTAGTTTACTGTGTAGCGTGTGTCTTGCGCTCCTGTAGAGCTTTCAGAGTCTGGGGAGGAGGGGTCAGGGGGGAAACAGCTCGCTTCAACTACAGATCATATAGTAAACAGGATGTCAACCGATTTAATATACAGTATATGGCTCCAACTTGCTATTTGGACTGCTGTACTTATTTTTGCAGGTGCAATTGCTACATATCGCTCCTTTAAACAAGTAGTGACGAACACATTTTAGTTCATGGCCACTTACAGCCCGCTTTGAGTAAACCACTGAAAAATAACAGCACTTCCAAATCATCTTTTTTAGCGATAAGAAGCACAAGTACACTTTAAAAATGATCACAATTAATGAAGCATCCATTTACAGATCAGATGAACAGCCTGAGCTGTCTTAAGAAAATATGTCTCAGTTTTTCCACATACATGCACAAAACATTTATGTAATAGGAAATGACGGCAACAATGACAAACAATTTTAGCTCTAGCAGTTCTTTCAATTTTTCAGACATTTCCACCCCTGTGCAGTAACGCTCAATCACCACATCAACTAAAGTGGAAGTTAATGAGTAAGAAGGTGAAGTTATCCCTGCTTAAACAATTTACATATTAAAAGTTTTTGCAGCGCCTCAGTAACAGGGTTCTACCAATATTTTTTTAAGAAAGAATATTTTCTGCTGAGCTGCAGATTGACAATATTTTGCATGTTTAATATCTTAAAAGGACCAATATGTAGCAATTGTAGTCTAAAAATGAGTGCGGAGGTCCAAAGAGTGAGTTGGAGCCATGGACGGTATATTAAATAGGTTGAATCACTTTTTAATACACACTCTATGTTTGAAGTAAGTTGTTTCCCTCTGCTGTCATTGTAAAGCATAGCCTGTTATCCTGAAAACAAAAGCCCACTGCAACAAAAATACGCACTCTGGAGTTTGAGTTTAGTGACTGCCTCTCTTACAGCCTGCCAGACTCCTTTAACAAAGTGCTCAAGTTAACCAGTATAAATATCTACTCCTCCTAAAAGATTATTAAAGACTTTTTACAAATCAGAAACAGACACTAACTCATTCGGCTATTATTCGGCATTAATTTGAACTCTAATTAACATGAAACGAGCAAACAAACTGCAGTTATTCTGGCGTGGAATCGAAATTTCAAATGAGGACACTGCGGCCGTAGTGTCATAGACCCACTATTTCAACTTAGCATGCTTCCTTAATCTCTGATGGCATATCATGGTCATTTTATGATTAATTATACTAAATATATTACAGATTTCTCTTTTAAATATAGCCACAGTAAATGATGATTGATTGTTGTTTGTAAGCAAAAGTATATTCTGGTCTGGAATTAATAGAATGGTCTGCAGTTTTTTTTACATCATCAAGTGGACATTAAAGTAGAATTATTTATCAGTCTGTATGAAGCATAAGACCACTTAATAAATGCAGTTAAACTACCCTTTTTTTCATAAAACATAGACTTTTCCTCATCAATGTGTCCTCATGATCCTCAGAGATGGTAGCTGCTCTGGAGTGGTGGTCTGGGACAGAATGCACGCTCTACACAGACCCAAAGAGTTATCCGCTGTATGGAAACGAGAATGCAATTGTGGTTCTCAACCACAGTTTTGAGATAGACTTCCTGTGTGGCTGGACCTTCTGTGAAAGATTCGGAGTTCTCGGGGTAAGACGAAGTGCACTTTTTTGACCTTGAGGAGGTTTTGGATTCCGCTACTGGCATTCATTTGTTTAACCGCTTTCAATGGTAATCTTTTTCCAGAGCTCAAAGGTGCTAGCCAAAAAAGAGTTGAGTTACGTACCTGTTATTGGCTGGATGTGGTACTTCCTGGAGATCGTTTTCTGCAAGAGGAAGTGGGAGGATGACCGAAGGACGGTGGCTCAGAGTCTTCAGAACCTGCGGGATTACCCAGAAAACTACTGGGTACGTTTCAGCTTGTTGTAAAATCAATATGACTGAAAGTAGGGCTGCAAAATTAATTGAAATATAATCAAAAACACAATATGGCCACGTGCAATATCCAATAATCTTAATAATGCTTAATAAACAATCTGCTCTCTTGGGGCTAGTTCTTGCTTTACTGTGAAGGCACACGCATGACACCAAAGAAGCACCAGATCAGCATGCAGGTGGCTGAGAGCAAAGGTTTACCCAAACTGAAGTATCACCTTCTGCCCAGGACCAAAGGATTCTGGGTAACTGTCCAAAACCTCAGAGGAACTGGTTAGTATCCATCCTTGATGTCTTTAAAAGTGCTATATGTAAGAATTTTAGTTTAAAACATTCAAAAATGAACAAAAATTATGTACAGCATGTGAGGAAGTTCTGATGATATGTCAGAGATGTCTGTGTATTGAGTTGCACTTCTTACATATTGCACTTTAAATATACCACACACCAGTAGATGTCTGATACTTTGAGCTGCATGTCAGTGAAAGGCATTTGCAAAACAAATGAGCTGTACAGTTATCTGCTACTGTGTGGTTTGTCCTTGTGTGCAGCTGCAGCGGTTTATGATTCCACGCTGAACTTCAGAAACAACGAAACGCCAACCCTGCTCGACATTCTGAATGGGAAGAAATATCACGCAGACCTATATGTGAGGTACAAAGAAGAAGTGCTTCACAATGAGGATGGCTGCGTTTCATTTCCCGTTTACTGATGTAATCATTGTTTATCTGAGAGATCTGACTTCCCCTTTTACTTGCAGGAGAATCCCTCTAGAGTCGATCCCAGAAGATGAAGCAGAGTGCGCTGCCTGGCTCCACAAGCTCTACCAGGAGAAGGTCAGAGTGTGTTGAAGTTTCAGATACAGGGTTTCCCACAGAGGAGTCTTTATGAGAGGCAGTAAACCATTCAGATCATGATGACCTAAACAGTAGCCATACTCACTAAATGTTTTGCTTTCATTGTGTCAAATAGTTCTTCAGCTCTTTTTATCTGAAGGTTAAAGGGATAGTTTGGATTATTTTGAAGTGAGATTATATGAGGTGCTCATTGAAAATGGGACCGCAACTGCGATTAATGTTTGCTCCAGAAAATGTCAGAAAATTGTGAAAAATATTGATCGCTATTTTCCAAAGCCCAAGAAGACGCAAGACGATGTTTTGTTTTGTCCACAACCCAAAGATGTTCAGTTTACTGTCATTGAGGAGTAAAGAAACAAGCAAATATTCACATTTTACAAGCTGGAATCAGACAGTTTGGACATTTTTTAATTTAAAAAAATGATTAAAAATGATTAATTGTGAAAGTAGTTGGCGATTAATTGTAGTTCATTAATAATTGATTAATGGATTAATCTTTAAAGCTCTAATTAATATTCAGTGTATTACTTACAGTAGATGCTGGTCAATACGCCCCCAGTTTGGAGAAGCACAGAGGAGTACAAGCACAGAGGCAAAGCAATGTACTGCTGTGGAGAGGGTCAGCAGCAAAATGTATTTTAGCCACTTTAAAAGAGGCCCACCTAAAAAAATCACCATCAGTTTAAGAGTACACTGTATTTAGAATATTTTCGCCACTTTATGTTGCTGTCAGATGGCCTTTTCATTGTTATATAAGCCAAATATTGCACAGGAGTTCTACCGCTGCCTCAATAGGTTAGTTTGTTTGTGCGAGGTAATATTACTGATTTTGCCAATGGTTGCTAGTCGAGAGTGTTACTTTGTCCTTTTTATATAACAGAGATTTCCCATTGGATAAGGCTGCCTGACGACAAGGTGAAGCAGTGGCAGACTTTTTTAACTGGCTAAAGTACGTTTTGCTGCTGACCCTGTCCACAGCAGTACATTGCTTTGCTTCCTACACTGGAACTCTTGCTGCCTTTTCCAAACTGGGCAATCAACTGTAGATAATACTGTATGTTGACTTAGTGAAGTGCCTTCACCTCTGTGGGAGACCTGGACTGTAATGTGGTTTTGGTGAATTTGGCTGAAGTTTGCAGCTACTCATTACCTTTCTGTTCAGACACTTCATGGCCTTTAAGGAACTCATTAATCTGAACTTACTGATGTTAAATATTACACAAGGTGGTTAGATTTTGGCTCCTACTACTTTCTAAAGACGCTGGCAGCAATGTGAATTAGAAAAAGGCGTGTTCTGAGCACTGAGTTGTGTTTGCATTAATGTGCCAACAGGACAGCTTTCAGGAGCACTACACACAAACAGGGCGTTACCCTGGCCCCATAGTGAGCCCTCCACGCCGACCCTGGGCTTTGGTCAACTGGCTGTTCTGGGCCTGCCTGCTCCTCTACCCACTAGGCCTGATTTTCGCTCAGCTGATCAGCTCTGGATCGATACTGACCATCTTAGTCTCCGTGGCTCTCTGCTCTGCAGGTTGGTTTCAAGCATTCTGTCACCCTGAAATGGGTGTAACAGTCCTTCCTTCAATTTAACCAGCTCCTCTTTGTCCAAACGTTCCATAAAGCAGCAGATTTGACAACTCAAATGTAAGTCCCCAACTTTTTTTTTGTGGAAAATGTGGTTTATCAGTCTTGGGAGCATGTCCCTAACAGCATTCAGGCATGTGTTTACTCAGAAAAGTTAGATAACATTCACTCATCTGAAAAGTTTCACTCAGGTATTAAATGGGACAATGATTTCTCTAACAGCATGTCAGAGTCTCCACAATAAGTAAGTGACCATGTTTGCAGCTGAGGTTAAAGCTACTACAAGGAACTGTTATATTTTGTTGGATTTGGAGGCATCTGTAAACACAGCCATGTCGCTAATTCTGATCTTGAAAAGTCCTCCTTCTTTGAGGGGAACTTTAGAAAATTAGACAGGGAATTTATTGTGAAAATAACCATGTTAGGATCTCAAAATCTCTCGCCACTCGTTTGAGACTCGCACAGATAATATTCTAATTCTATTGTTTCTGAATCTTTGCTTCACAGCTTCACTGGGAGTTCGCTGGATGATTGGCCAGACTGAGATTAACAGAGGCTCAAGCTATGGGAATAAGGAGGTTCCTCTAAACAACAACTAAAGACTTCTGACTCACTCAGAGCTGCTTCTTTGCACAGCTACTAATTTGCAAGCTTTCCGGCAGCAGAATGTGTAAACACCAGTCTGACAGGGTCTGTTGGTCCAACAAGTGCAAACCTGCTCTTGAGCACAATGTATGTCGACAGGGTAGTGTCTTCTTATCGGCATGCTGCACAAGCTGAACGTGTAAGATCATGAAGCTGGACCACGGTGGGCACCTTCCTCTGGGAAACTTTTAATAAAGCGAGGCAAGATTAAATATAAGGCTTTACTACATTTTCCTCAAATCAGAGTGTAAATATTTTAACAGTCAAGGCAAATATTTTCACTGTTAAGTTAAACTGAAAGTCAGCCAAGTGAAAAATTGACTACCTCTTTGTAACGTAAAGCATAAATGGCATTTTCATTGTGAAAGAAAATAAACATTTTACTTTTTAGAAAAAATATTGGTTTAATAAAATGATTTGTACATAAAAGACACTGTAAGAGGAGCAGATTACATGTTGTGTGTCAGTGTGTGTGTTTGGATGTGTGAATGTTTTCTGCTCAGCAACAGGGAGAGAGATCAGGGCTCGTGTCTCATGAGCAGCTTATCTACATTGCATCTCTTGATGACAGTAAAAACAGAGAAACACTTACTTGGATTGTAAAAGGACGTGCACACCCAGAACTATAATTATGACTATCAAAAATGTGGTTCTAAAGTCACTCTAGCTCAAGAAGATGGTGGTGTCCAGACTGCAGCTTTAAAGCTGAGTTAGAACGATTTTAGAACAATACTTTTTATATTTATAGTTAAAGTTCTCGGTGTGGACAGTCCTAAAGCAAGTATTTCAGTCAGCCTCCACCCTCAATAATTAGTTGATGACTCAAATCATACTTGCAGCTTCAAAAAAATAAAAAATAAATCCCTTCATCTTCTCCAACACTTGAGGATAGTGTGGCAAACAGTGTGAAAAAATGGGGAAACATAACTCATAACAATGAGAAATAAGAAAAAGCTATAGTGACCCCTGGTGGTGATATAATGTTGTTGGCTCATCAGAAAGAAAGAAAAGATCCAAACAACTGACAAAGAAGAGTGAAGAAGAAGAGAAGAGTGTACAAATGTACATGGGCAGTTCAAAGTCAGAGTGGTAAACATCTTAAAATAAAAGTGTCTTTCCTTCTAAACTTGGTAAAATTGTATAACATCCCAGGGACAGTTTTTGTATTTTCAGACAGTTTCAAGATATTTTTCCTCTCCCCAAAAAATTTCCCTACTGAAATACAAGAACTGACATGAAATTTATACTAAAATTCTTCACATGTGCATAACTGTGCTAAAATGTTTATTTCTCCCCCAAAAAAGGAAAAAATGAAGTATTCCATTTGGTCTCTACCCGAAAAACCATGTCACAACTAAAACATCATCAAATGTTTTTGGTTGTGACATGATCATGACAAAGAAAATACAACTTAGATGTTTTGGGTCTTTTTTTAAACTTCAACAGCAAAAAAGAAAAAGAAAATAAAAAAAATAAAAAAATAAAAATAGCAAAAAGCATTTCAATGTTATTTTCATAAGTTGAAATTTAGTGGTTAGGGTTCTGAGCAGCCACCTCATTTAAACGGTTAACAGCTTTGCACACTTAGATGTTTTTTGAATTTGTTTTTTGGTCGTGGGACAGCAGTTTGCACCATTTTGGCAGAATGGACCAAACATCAGTTACACCTGTCCCTTAACTGTATATTACAGTGCAGAAAAAGAGGGTGAAATGTGGTTTAAAAAGTGAATAAACCACCTGAACTTTCAAGGGAAAACAGATTTTGCTTATTCCCTGTGGACCTTTTGAAACCGCTCAGCATGCATCAGAATCATTTTTACAGTTCAAACACATTTGAGGGTTACATCTCTAGAGTGCATGTTCTGATTTCAAAAGCACACACAAATACGCTAAAAATCTAATGGTGGTGAATCACCAGCAGAAAAGCAGGACTGATGTTAATGGCACTAAAAGGCAGATTGCTGTTCCATTTTTCAATAAGGTAGTGTGGTTTTCCATTTTCACACCATAACACAATCTATGTAAACTGATATCAATTAGACAATTAGGAAATGCTCTCACTGAGCTACAGCATAGTTGCGGATTGGACTGTGAATAACTGGTGATGCAGTGGTCATATCCCTGAAAAGCTCACGTGCCCTGATGGTTTATTAAAGGCTCCATTAAGGAGAAAGTCCAGGTCAAAGTGTATCTTATAAAACAGAGTAGTTTTCCAGCACAACTTCATCCACTTCAAAGTTCAGTTCAAAGAAGTATAAGAAAAAAAAGTCTAGAAGAGATTTAAATGCCATTAATACTATGAGGTCATCATGAAACAATTTACAAAAGATTTAAAGCTGCTACAAGGAGATTTGAGCTGGTAATGGAACAGTCTCAGTTTATTATTAATTACTAATCCTTATATATGACCTACATAAGCAAACAAGACCGTTAGGCAGAAGACTGGCTATTCCTACATAGTTATTCTTAATGCCTGCCACCGGGTCTGATTCTCCATGAAATGAGATGAAACAAGCCTGTGTTTACATTTACACAGGCAGAGTTACAGTGAAGAGATTTTTATTTAGATAATCGTATTTTTGACATTATATTTTGTGGTTATTATGGTGGAAACACAACTGCTTTTGTGCACAGTTGCCTCCAAAATGCACAAAATATGAATGTTTCTTGTAGTAGCTATACATTAGACGAGTATGACAGATTTTGTACAGGTATAAAAGACAACCAGTCATATATATCATCATCAGCCAATGGGGCACCTAATAATGGACATGGGAGACACCATATTTAGTTCAGGAACAGGAGAGGTGCAGGTAATTTAAAACAAGCTTGTACAGTGGAGGTCTCTATGCAAAATACCTATAGTGTGGAGAACTTGGTAAAGTGCTATATATACACATCTAAAGTGTCTTGGTTACTGACAATAAAGTTTTTCTTCATACTACAAGTGTTGCAGGAGTTCTGAACTCTTCAAAGTTAATCAAACTTCAGTGCAGGCTGAGCTCTATAAGGGCAGTTACTATCACACCGCCACGCCAGTGGTTCTCAAATGTTTTCGGGCATGCCCCACTTCAGAAGCTGAAAAAAGTTCATGCCCCACATCCTATTACAATTTTTTTTTTAAATCAGTCATTAACAATGATAGAGGAAACAACTAATAAAAATGGATCGAAGTTGAATTTTAATGAAATAAAGGTCAGCAGGTTAGTATCTGCAAACTCGTGTTTATTTTCCCTTCATAAATCATACTCATTCAACTCAATTTCACTCCATATTTTTCTCCTGATTACCACACATCACAGTATAAGAACTACCACCTTAAGCCAACACTAGGCCAGAGCTGATAGCTGTGTTTGACAGAGGCGTGTGATGCAGTGCCTCGTGTTTAAGGTGTGTGGTATGAGGAGGTGGTTGTGTTTTAATGTTGCAAGTTGTGCAACTTTTACAGAACAATGGGCCTCCTGCAGCTGCTGAAATCCCATCTACATCAACCTGTTGCAGCTCTGTACTTCACCTCTGTGGCTGGTTTGTAAGCAGCTGGCCCACAGGATCAACATCAGAGTGGGTTACTGCGTCAGCAGCTGTAAGTACTGTTCTTACTCCGTTACACAGATGATAATTTAGTCTGTGGGTGTTTCTCTGCTGCTAAGAAGAAATCTCTTTCCAGTGGAAACTTTGTTTCTACAAAAAAGGTCAAAGACTTCAAACTCTGTATGCCCACAGTAGAATACACTGAGAGAACACTGTCTTAATGATCGTCAGTCTTTTTGGGGCCTGAGCCAAACACAGGCATGTGGCTCTCTACATCCCATGCTTTTCACCTTTTTCAGTCCTTGAAGTAGTACTAAGTTGAAGATGAACTGAATAAAGAAGCAGCTCTGTAGTCTGATGGTACGGCAGTAGATACTTATATATCTCTTGCCACACAGCAGCAGATTGAACCGGCTGTGTCTCCTGCTTCTTCCTCTTCTTGAAGCACCGCTGGGGTAGCTTCACTTAATTTTTCAACAGGCTGTACACCACAACAAGCTGTTTTTTGTTTTGTTTTTTACACAAGTTGGCTACTTTCTTCCTGATTTATTTCCTCAGATGTGCAGTCAGATCATGTAGTAGTCCAAGTTAGTGAAGAGGCCCTGAGACAATTGTGAATTTAGCATTCTGATTCCATTTTAGCATGTGGAATCTTAGGAAGAAATAACCAAAAAGTAAATTAAAAAATAACTTTCTTTACTATAAGGCATATGAGGCATTTTATGGGGCCCTTGGTAGCCTGGGGCCTAATGGTAAGTCCCACCTGATCCTCAGAGATGGTAGCTGCCCTACATCAGAATCATAATCACTAATCTAAACACCTGCAGTTTTGTCTTAATACTATTCTTCAGGAGCACCAGATGCCAAGAAAAGTTCAAGAAAATACACGTTTCATTAAAAAAAACAATTGGTTTATTAATATTGTTTGTACATAGCAAACACTGTAAGAGCAGCAGAGGACCAGAAGTTGTGTTGTGTGTCAGTGTCTGTGTTTGGATGTGTGGATGTTTCGTGTTCAGCAGCAGGGAGGGAGAGCAGGCCCCGTTTCTCCTCTCAGTTGGCTACGCTCCAGTCACATGAACAGCTCCTCACTGGCGACCAGTAGACTTGAACATCGCTCCAACTTGACATTTGCTCCTCAGCAAAGGCAAAGAAAAATACATTAAAAAAAAAATCCTTCCCAGTGCCCGCGCTTGCTAAAGACAAGTGATAAATTAATTTGAATATTTGGATGGTGTTCATTTCATAAAGGTAAACCAGCGTCTCCGTCCATTCAGTGAGGCTTACCACACCTTTTTCAGCCTCAAAGGGCAACTGAAATAAGACTCCTCCCTCCTCTACTCAACTGCCCCTTGGGTAAACAGTTTAAAAGTGCCATAGATTTTGTCCCCCCACCCACCCCTTCCCATTTGTTAAAAAAAAAAAAGTATTCCTCAATGCCTTTTCAGAGGTCTCTTCACCAGTGAGAATAACACATGTGGCAATAGTTACTTTAACTTTACAATATTGTTTATACAAGAATTAAAGCCAATCCTATTCTTACAGTATGTACAGTCCCACCCCAGCCCCTCCTCCCCCAGTCCAGTCCAAGGGTACATAAAGACACAACAACCCTATACTCCATAGGTCCAGTTGTCCTCTGAAATGATATTGTATTAGTTCCTCAGTTTAACTCCATGTGCCTTCAGCCGTAACTTCGCTTCTTCTCCACGTCCACAGATCTTTTTTCTTTTGCCAACAGCATGTACAGTAGTGCTTCAATTTGTAAACGTAAAAGCCACAGAGGAGGTTTCCTTTCACTCTTCATCCGTACAAACCTGAAACGGACAAGAAACAGGAGCTGTAATGGAAACTTGTTGGATGACCAGTTTACCCAAAATCATTTTTAAAAAATCTTTTTACAGGGTTTAAGTTGTAGCAGTGTGTCACCTTGACAAACGGGTGGTCAAGCAGCATGCTAGCTGTCCAGCGGCGTTTTGGTTCGCTCTCCAGACAGTGACCGAGGAAGTCCTTCCCCTCTGTGCTCAGCTTCTCCGGGATGGGGGGTTTATGGCCCATTCCCACTTTGTACATGATCTGGAAGTTGTGCTCATACTCGTGCCATGGTCTCTGCAGGTTGAGATAAAGGCAAGAACATAACGTCATTTCCATGTGATTTTTATTTTCTGAAGTCAAAATAAAGGGAGAAAGGTTAGGTTTCGTAACTTTCCGAAAGCAATTTTAAAAAACCAAAATAGCCACTAGCATCCCACTACTCTGTAAGCGACAGTTTTGCTAAAAAACTACCAGCTCCAAAGATTTTTACAGACTGAAACAGAAATTTGTTGACTAAAAATACAGACTAGGGCTGCATGATTAACTGTTTAATATTTTTTTTTTTTTTTTAAATCGCAATCTCAATTCAAACATTTATGTACCTCTATGCATTAATGTCATGATGCATTCATGCGTTGACCGATTCGCTTTGGAACAAGCACAACTGCTATATCAATCACACTTGCACACTGTACAGCAAAATGCTCTGTAAATTCAACATCCATGCATACAACTCAAGCAGTGTGTCTCATTTCTCTTCCTCATTCACAAGGTAGTAGGCAGTTTTCTCAATTCACAGAACTCCGCTGTCAGTCCCCATTTCTATAGTAACCCAACACAGCGGGCGTTGAATAAGAAGGAACAAGGCAGTCAGAAAAAAGATTGGCAAGCATACTTGGAGGAGCCAGAGCCAGAGAGTTTTCAACCAAAATGAAAAAAAGCAACTCTGAAGGAAAATTCCGGTGGCGTGGGCAAGAGTGATCTTGTGCTGGTACCAAAAAACAGGAGCACATTCCAGCGTGTGGAACTTTTTCTGGTTTAAACCCAATTATGATGTACAAGGAGTCATGATTTGCAAGCATTGCTCTGGCATTGTTGCAGCACCGCAAGGTAACACTATGAATCTCTATAACCACCTCAAATATCACCATAAAGTCCAATGAGTTAACAATGAAGGACAAACAAACCGCATTACAAATTCCAAGCCGCTAGACCACACAAACCTCAATAATGCAAACATTATACAGTGCATCGCCATATCATCACTGCAATGCATCCCTTTGATTAAGTGTTTTTCTAAAATAAGACTTATTTCTTATGTTACAACAGACTTTTAAGTCCAAGACTTTGATATATGTTATATGATCTTTTTAAACCCTTGTCTAGACAGAAAGTGTCTCAGGTGTGTTTTTTTCTTGAGCCTCAAAGAGCGCAATAGATGATTGTGTTGAAAGAATAAGAATTGTGTCAGAGAATCACAATCTCAATTCTTAGAGAGAAAAATCATGTATCACATTTTAGTAAGAATCGTGCTGCTCTAACAGAGACTTCATAATAACAAGAAATCAGTGTCTCAGCCAAACTGTCTTCTTTAAAACCTGCTTGTTTTAACACAGATGGAAACTTATGTGAGATTTTATGTAACTGGACTGAAAGATAATCATTCCATGTGGAAACCACAGCTTCAGACAAGTGTCTCTTGTATTTCAATCCATCTCCTATGTAACTGGAAACAAACAGAACACTAACAGCATAGGAAAATCCCTGAATAAGATTCAAGCCTGCGTGGCACTTCAAAAAACCTTTTGAACATCTATAACTAAGACAAAACACTTGATGCGCTGTGTGAGACAGAAGATCTTCTCTGTCGCTCCTTACCTTTCCTGTCACCATCTCAATGAGAACGCAGCCTAAACTCCAGATGTCTGCTGCTCGTCCGTGACCTTCACCCTTTGCTCTGGTGATGACTTCAGGAGCCATGTATGCTGTTTAAGACAGAAAATCACAGTTAGAATACAATTTATTAAGAAGCAATACAATAATAATATGACATAATGCCGCATGTATGCACGCTGGAGAAATATATTTGTTCATATTTTTGTGTGACCGATGGGAAATATGTTTGATATTAAAACACATACAAAGCAAATGCATAAAAATACACCAATATACCACTAAAAAAACATGTTTCATATTAACTGTATACATCAAATATCCAATATTTGCATCACATATTTATCAACAAGACCAAGAACCCACTTTTGTAATAAGCAGAGATGTTTTGATGCCGATTCTGATCAATAAATTCAAAATCAAAATCAATTCTTTCCTAGTTTGTTAGTATGTCACTGGAAGTCATTCAGAGGTCAGTCTATATGATGATGCCATAAATACTGCGTGATATATAACAAGTATTTTAAAATAATGAAACTTTCTCAAAAATAGCTGCTGACAAATGCTAAAAGTTTCTTATTATTTTGAGATGTTAACTCATATCTTATATATAATAATATTTTGATATATGTAATATTTTGAGATATAAGTCATTATCTTGAAAAGGTTTATCAAATTGGTGGTGATGGGCTTCCATCCAGCAACACAATGAAGAGGAGATGAGCGTATATAGCGCAGATCTAGCTGTTTGTTGTTATTAATAGAGACTCTAGTCTGCGGTGTAAACCACAGATTTGTAGACTAAGATTAAAAGCCTGGTCACACACACACAAAGGCATGGGAGTGACCATTGCTTCTTTGCTACTGGCTGAGACATATTCATATATATATTACATACATATTCATAGCCATGCCCCATAATTCTTGTATGTGTGACTGAGCCTTTAGGATCTTGTTTGTGATCAAACAAGGTTTGTATCATGCTGACGCATCTGAATCAGCAGTTCATACCAGGACTGAAACATAAGCCAACACTGGTTATGAGCGCATAACTTTAGCTTACTTGATGTTGCCCAATCAGAATCTCAACAAAAGACACCAGTGTCTAAAGACCATATTTACAGGAAAGAGGCGGAGGAGAAAAGGTGGTGGCCATGGCCGCTGTGGCTGCTGCGAAATTCCTGTCCAGCTGGTACTGGTATGGGAACGACCCTTGTAAATAGGCATGTGGGTGGACATTTATTGGCATGAGGGGAAAAAATGAAATATCACACCACAGTGACCCCTGGTGGTGAAATGAAACTCAGACACAAGACATCATTTCATACCTGCTGTTCCCAGAGTGCTGTTCACCTCTCCCGGCATGGTGTGAGTGTTGTTCCTCAACTTGACTGAGCAGCCAAAGTCACCCAGCTTAATCAGGCCTGACGATGTCAAAAAGATGTTGGCTCCTGATATTAAAAAAAACAATAAACACAAAGAATTAACAGTAGGTAAATGGATAGAGTTCATTCAGAATTTTCTGTGCTTCTGATTACAGAAAAATAAAAAAAGAAAGAGCATATGATACTGACCCTTGATATCCCGGTGGACAATTCCATGCTCATGGAGGACGTTGATGGCTGTAGTGATCTGTTTACTGTAGAGCCTGATGACATGTTCCTGCAGTCCCAGTCTGGACACCTCCTCCAGAGTGCCCTCGTCACAGTACTCCATGAAGATGTACATCTCCTCCTACAGGAGAGCACATGTGAATTTATACCAAACTGCTTCAGTGCGCAACACGTGATGCCTGAACTGACATAAACGTATGCCTCTTACCCGATGGAGCTCGACTCCAAAGTATCGCACCAGATTTGGGTGTTTAATGCCTTCAAATATTTTCAGCTCATCTGCAGTTTCCTTGATTGTTTTGTGGTCATTCGGCTGAAATCGGATCTGGTTGAAAACAAAGGGGAAAAAAGTGTGTTACTGCAACCTGTAGGTCTTGTGATCATTTTGTGAATTATTCAAATTAATCTCGCTGGAATACATACCTCCTTCATGGCCATTAGTTCTCCAGTGTCGACATTGATGCAGGTGTACACCTTCCCATACTGGCCCTCACCTGTTGTCATACACACAAACATAACATCACTGCCTGTATGTGTGTTAAAGAGCCCAAATCATAACAAAAGCAGTCACGGGGTTCCCACACCTTTTTCAGAGTCAAATTTAAGCACTTTCATGGGGCATTTTCAAGCTTTTCCAGCACCTTACAACTGTAGTAAAAGACATATTTATACATATATACACACTCACTAGGGCTGCACAATTTATTACAAAATTAGTGAGATTGCAATATGGCCAAGTGCAATATTTAAATCTAAAGTGCTGTCATCTTCATTTTGTGCGAAGGGCAAAAGCAATTAGACTCTCTCCAACTTATTTTATTCCTTTATCTAAAAAACAAAATATTCAGTCAGAGTAATTTATTATGAAAACTACACAATTACAGTTTCAAGCACTTTCAACCATTTTATGCGAAATCCAAGTACTTTTCAAACCTCAAAAACACTACATTAAAATTCAGATTTTCCAGCACTCATAAGAGCCCTGCAGTCAGTGGGCAGTCGTACCTATTTTGTTGCCCCTCTGCCACTTGAAGGTCACCTTCCTGAGCCCAACGTGCATGACATTGTCATAGGATTTGGGTGTGTGACACACTTGGCCGATGATGTTGCGTTGCTTCATCACAGCATAGCGTTTGTCCTCGAACTTGCGAATGGAGCGACGGACGGCCTCCATGGGGCTTTGCCTTGCTGCTGTGTCTGAGACAGGAAACAGGATTTATTTTAAAACATTACAGTTTGTATCTTTTAGTCAATCCAACATGTCTTGTCACTCTAAAATCTCACCCTTTGACTGGCTGATGAAGGTGCGGAGCTCCCAGCTTCGGCGTGCAGCGCTGTTAGGGTCCCCCTTTGGATAGGATGGCTCTGGAGAAAGAAATCACGAGAGAAAATTCAGCCGATCAGGACAATTTATCCGCACAGCATGGATCAAACCGTGCAGATCATTTAATGTGCCCACCTTCTCTGTCCTCTGTGGGGCTGGAGTGGCGGCTCAGAGATTTGAAATGCAACTCTGCTGCAACTGATGACAGACGGTCATTTTCATGGAAACTGGATCCCCTGCAAGGACATGGAAGAAACTGATGCAACAATCAAAAACTACTGATGCAGATGATATGTTCTAGTCTGGGGGTTTTCCTTGATAATGGTCAATTTAAGGATCAATAAAGAGTGCAATCACTTCTGCCAGCATTGCATTTTATCTTTATGCTCTCAAAATGACTAAGTATGCTCTTGATAAAATTTAATGCATTAAGTTGTTTCCTTTGCATTAAATTAATTGTGGTAAAATTAAACAGTACAGGGCACTGCTTCCTAAAAGCATCTTAATGATATGAGACCTGCTGACTTGCAAAGACAGGAAGCTCATCTTCAACTTCAGATGCTTTTAGAAAAAACATTCCCAGACTTGTGTTAAAAATGAAACTGATTGCAATAGTGTAAACTGAACAAATAATCCAGCCAAGCAAATACCACACAAGTCTATGCAGGATTATAGAGAGAACCTGACAAAACCATTTGACCTTTCAAGAGAGACAAAGACTTTCAGCATGCCTTTTGAAAAACCCGTTACCAGTTCAGCATGCATCAGAGTCATTATACAGCTCAAACACACTTGAAGGTTAGATCTCCTGAGTGCATGTTCTGACTTCAAAAGCACACACAAATAAGCCAAAACTCTAATGGCGCTGAATCACAAGCATCAAAGCAGAACTGACATTAATAGCACTAAAAAGCAGAATATCAAAGCCCACTCTTTCAATGATCTAGAGTATGTTTTTTTCCATTTTCACACCATGCACAACAATCACAGTCTCTTCCCTTGACCAGACTTGTGTAAGAGTTCTTTTTTTTTTTGTGACATTTTGCAGGGCTTGGAAAAGCTCCATTGACACTTCAAAGGCTCTATAATCTCAGTCAATTCAGTTTTTTTTTGTTGCCATGCTCATTATTTAGTGGCATCGTCTAGAACTTCATTAAAGCTGTAGCATCATATCTGAACAGCCATGCTATAAATGCAGCATCAATGCATTAAAAATAAAAATTAAAAAATGGTTCTTGTTGTCCAAAGATCTAAACTACGTGATGTACAAACATGGGTTAAGACCCTTCTAAAACAACAAAAGATAAATGCTAGAAATAGAGCTAGGAAATGTCAATGTTCAAAAAATGCGAGAGTGATTTTGTGGATACTGCAGTTAATCCAGTATCGGTCCAAATATCCACATTTATTGTGTTTGTTAAGATGCAATCACAGGGCTAAAAGCAGGAAATCAGCAATCTGCCAATGAAACTTATGAATCAAAGGTAATACTGGAAGAAAAACAAGTATAATATAAAGCATATCCTATTGTGATGGCTTTTGTATTTATGTTTTGACAGCAGTTTGGACCACGTGACTTGGGGACATGGCTACCTGACGTCATTGGGGCTGCTGCTGGGTGCTTTGGTGTGGCTGTGTTCCCCCGGGCCCTGAGGGACAGGGCGAGGGCCGTTGGGGAACAGCTGGTTCCGCAGGTCGCAGGGGAGACTTCGAGAGCTGTGTGGTGAAAAAACAAACTGAGGAGCTCTGCCTGGGGAGGTGAGGTGGCGTGCGTGGGATGTCAATAGATACGTTTAAGGGTGTGATTGGGTGGCTGGTTGAGGGACAGACACACACTCTCTCAAGACACTAAACAAATAAAAAAAAATAAAATAAAATGACCACTGACACACTCACAGCATACACAAACACACATAGAAGCTCGGATCACACAGAAGCTACAGAGCAAAAACATCACCAAAGGTAATGAGCCATGCAGAAAAGAGCAGGAAGAGTTAAACACATCAGCCACACAGAAAATTGTCAAAACTTGAACTCTGATCACCTACCTGAAACCTTCAGCATTAGGGATGAACAGGTTGGGGTTGGGTGGGTCACTATGGCAACGAGGGACCTTTACAGGACGAGGACTATTCCTGGGAGCTGAAAAGATAAGCACATGTTTGATTTATTCAAAAACCCTTCAAGAGGAGACCTTGTTTGCAGTTTTGGAAGAAATCTACAATGAGGTAACATGAAAAATAACAATGGGCAAGAACATGTTTGTATTCTTATCTTAAATTTCTCTTACTTTTTATGTACATTGGGCTCGAACGAACACGCCACACCAGATTCAGCAAACACTGCTAACTTCAGATAACTGTAAATGATCTGCTGTGTGTGTTTGAGTGCATATGCATGAATCTTTTAAATTAGCAGGATTATCGCCCCAATAATATCATATAAGGCTACGCAGAAACTTTTCAAGGTCAGCAGTGAAATTAAGTGATCTGCTAAAGCCAAGAAACAGGAAAAAAGAGTCCTGTTAAATCTGTGTTATCTGAAGATTGTACAGTCACTGAAATAAACAAGAAATGGTTCCTTTGAAAATATCGACAGGACAGAGACTTTGTGAACCTGCATGTGAAGATACAGTCCAATTGTAGCTAAAAAACAATTGAAATGAATGATTACAGGCTTTATGTTTAAATTTAGAATTATATTATAATTTGGCATGTAGTCAAACAGCATAATGTCGAGATAATTATGAAGTGTAATTTATTTTTCAAACTCAGAATGTTGTTGTAATATTCATTTCTGTGCACAACCAGTTTGCCTCTTAGTCTGCACAAACTTTTGCATCAAGGAATTATTTTGGCCACAGTTGGTGGTCATTTTCAGTGGCATTATTCATTTATTTATTTTTTATAAAAACTACTTTTGTATTGTTTTAAATGGCAGGAATGAGGCTGTGGTATAATCCAGTTGGGCTGGTATTTTCATTATTTTTGTCTTTTTTTTGTCTTTATTTAATCAGGAAATGTTTGCTGAGCAAACAAGCTGTTTTTCGTAACACACGACTTAAAGTCATAGAAGCTAGTGGCTTCACACTTGCCCCGGGCAACCACAGTTTTCTACAGCTGGCCACTGAGCAACAGCATGTTGTTGCCCACAGGAGTCTGGTTAACCAGGGAGATTACTCAGACTAACAAACATCCGCTATACATGCAATTATTTTACCTTTATCCCATCTCAATATAATTTGGGGTTTTCAGGATGATCAAAACGCATTACTGAACACTGTTGTCTTGCTTGGTAAAATACATGAACTTCTTACATAATTATTTAAATAATACTCATGATTTCCATGCAGGTATGTAGGTGTAAATATTATGTCTGTAATAAAAAGTTGTAGTTGTGTTGCATAGCAAGATACCACTTACTATTTATTTTTTCCTTCAATAAAAATATCTATCAGATAAAACAAATAAACATTAAAGGACCGAAGGGTAGCCAGTAGTCGAACGAAAAAGTATGGAGTAGACTGGTAGCTGGAGAGGTGCCAGTTCACCTCCTGGGCACTGCCGAGGAGCCTTTGAGCAAGGTACCAAACCTCAACTGCTCAGGGTGCCTGTTTCTGGGCAACATCCACCCCCCTCTCACCTCTCCCACAAAACTGCATGTGTGTATACAAGCCTATGTGTGTGTAAAATAATTAACAATGGAGTGAAAAAGTTGAATTTCCCACAAGGGGGACTAATAAAGGATGTTCTTCTTTAAAACTAAGAAACAAAAAAAGCCATAAGGTCATCTACATGCTTCCCTGTTATTGTACAGGAGTTGATTTATTTCACTGCCTCTGCGCCTGCTTTGTGTCCCCATGACACTCAGGTTATAAACTTGCAACAGAAAGTAAACACTGAATTAAATCCTGAACTCCAAATGTGGAAGTCGCCAACAGTTTGTATCACAGAGGAGCATCTTACCAATGTACAGGCCGGTGACCGGACTATGAGGTTTTCCAATCACATGTCCAATACATTCATTCATCAAAGCTTGTAAATTCTGCAGAGAGACACGTAAATTCACAGTCAATTGATAATAAATGTGTCATAAGTCAATAAGTATGCTTATTGTGCAATTTGGAGACAAGGATGAGACAAGGACAAAGAGAAGAAAACAGGCTGTTTTACCAGGAAGTCGTCCTCTGGCAATGCTGATATAAAGGCAGGTTCGATAGCCTGAAGAAAATCAAAACCCTGAGTCGCCCACCTGTAGGTGAAACATGGCAGTCAAAGATTGTGCCACAAAACTTCCTGCTGCTGTTCATTTTCATCCACTCCATTTGTGTTTTAACAGAATAAAGTGTACAGGCTTATTTAAGAAAGAAACATTCAGGTAATCAAAACTCGACATACAAATATGATAATAAATAGATAATACAGAACTGGTGTTGCTATTTGTTTATGTTTGTTTTTTTTCTGAGAAGTATGTGCACTGATTGTGTTGTACTGAGCACAGGTTAATACACTGACTCATGCTCACTGTGAAGTGTACCTATTTTTGTTTGCATACTTGTCATAATATTTATTTTAAAAAGTATCTGTGATATGTCTCCAAAATGTCATGCCGCTGCTGCAGTTGCATTCCATGAAATAACCTAAAGGCTTCACTCTATTATCAGAGTACAATGTTGCCATGGTAGCTTGTTGTGGCTCAAAGAGAAAGCTCTCGACAAGGAGGGCTAAAACACATGTATTTCAAACATGTGGCTCTCACACAGAAGATGCATTTATCTAGTTTTACAATTAGTAATACTTATAAAAATAGCAAACAGAAGGGCAAATGAGGAATTTATCACACAAACAAAGTCTTTTTATTCCTTACATTACAAGTCTGCAGTTTGTTTAAGGTGATAGGGAACATTGTTTGTTAACTTCAACTTTCCAAGATTAATTGGGGTGATTTATTGGTTAGTGAGGTTAATGTTCAACCAGGGGACATTGCTTCAACTCTGTTTGCAGGAATACTGCAAAAACCATCCCCATGCTCAAACCAAGAACACCACACCAGCCAGAGAACGGGGCTATCAAAATATCATCGAAATCGCAATATGGCCAACTGCAATATCCAAATTGAGGAGCTGCAATTTTTTGATGAAGGGTTGCTGTGCCATACATGGTTAAGCCCTACTAGCAACCAGAGATAGATATAAGTGAATTACTTAAAAAATGTTTAACTCAAGTAAAAGTAAGGCCTTACCTGGGCTTGGTGCCTCTGCCACTCTCACATTTGGTCAGGACATAGGTCATCCATTTGCGGGCAAAAGCTATGTAGCGCTCCCCGATCCTCTGCCTGAACTCCCCTGACATGAGGCGCACCACCTCCTTGTGGTACTGTAAATAACAAAACAAAACAAAAAAAAGCATTTAGGATGACTCAACTTCCCCTCATCTGAAGACTTATGAATTAATTCAGCCCGTACGTCCCTGCAAAATACAACCCACAACTAGACACAGCCTAAAGTTAGAGAAGTGGAAATGTGACTATTATGAAACAAACAGTGACCAAGACAATCTGAGAATAAGATGGAATAGATTAGATAAGTCGCACCTAGAGTAAGACTGGGGCAACTCTTCGATGAAACTGATAGTATCTATTACGGAAATATATTGATTTGCATAACTGGAAATGGTTTTTCTCAGCAGTTGCTCTGTATGAGCATCAGAAGTGGAAGCGCCAGTTATGAAATAAATCGGTGTCATGTACGTTTTAAGTTTTAAATCATGTATTTAAATAAAAATATTAATTGTTCAGGTTCAGGGAAAGGGTTGATACAGTGATTAAATTAATATGCAGCTCCTTTTGAATTTGATGGTCCAGTATTTTTTCTATCAGGCATCTGACGAATAGGGTCCATTAAAGAGGGTGGAAATTAGAACAATTTTAACATATGCCACTATTATCATTATTCCACTGTGCTTTATGTGTCTATTTTTCCCAATAATTACTGAATAACATGTTGAAATATTAATAAAACAAGTTTTTGATATTCATTTTTGGATAAATTAATCAAGAATAACAGAGTAATCAATAAATTAGTTGTTAGATTAATTGACTAATCAGAAAAATTGTTAAATAAATAGATTTAATTTAATTTAATCGTTGGGTGCAGCCCTAAACTAAAGCATGTGCTTCTTGAAAAATATATACTGTGTTACAGTTACCTCAAAGGCAAAATTGTAGCCCTGTATCATTGCCTCCCTGTAGTACTGATGCAGAGTGGCTGACTCGGACTCCTCCACCTCCGCCTCAAACTCTGTGGTGAACATGTACTCCACCCGGTCAATGGCAGTGCTGATCTTAATGCATAGCTGTAGTGCCTCATCCTGCGGTGGGAGAGATGAGGGGGGTGAGAAAGAAAAGAAAGACGAGTTTCACTATTCTCTAATGAAAAGATTCTGCAGAAAACCTCAAATTAAATGCAATGAGTGAAAGCATTCAAAACGGAAAACTACTGGCATCCATGCGAGAAATCACATGTGGTATTGTGGGCTCTGAACATAACAGATATGAACATTCAGTGACTTCCCTTTTGAAAATCACATCTACAATCTGATAGTAGTGCAGTGTCTTTTTTAGGTAAGGTTTATAGAGCAGAAATTCAGGGTGCAGTGGAACACAGATTTGAAAGTAGGACACCAACATGCATCTGTCTTTAAAACGACACAAAGTAAACACATGATTTACCAGGTTGGAAATCTTCAGCGTGCGATTATGTAAGTACCTTGAGCTCCTCCAGAGCACTCGCGATGAGAGGCTGACTCGATGTTTGCTCCCGGCTAAGAGTGAGCACATCCTCCATGGACTGTTGAAAGGCCTTTCGCTGGGCCACCAGGTGAGCTGACTGCATCACTATCAAGAGCACGTTCTCCACCTAAAAGCATGTTGGACCAATGAGAGTCTTGAAAACGCCAGACACACACACGCAGATTGAATAATAAAAAGGTCACATACCTTCATAGCTCTTAAAGTGTCAACAGTTTCCATCTGGGGGACCAGTTTGAGCAGCTCTCCGTCCCACTGTGCCCAGTCAGAGTCAGTAGCGGCGTCACCAGCTCCGTGTTTGCTCATGAACAGGTACGCATCGTCCTCTGCAATTTCATCGGGCTCTTTGGAGCAGTCTTTGCCAGCAGCAGCATTGAGAAGCTGCAGGATGAGAGGACGCTGATCCATCAAGCCACAGGGGACAAAAACCTGCAGCTCCTCCAGGCCTGGAATCTGAACCTGGATATAAAAGGAGGTGGTTAAACGGGTACTTAACTGACTTATTGGGTGTAGGGCTGGGCAATATATTGTTAATTCAGCTCCAGTTCCAATAAAGTTGCATGAAACGTAAATAAAAGCAGAATGCAAAAACTTTTTGACCTAAATTCAGTTGAATTTAATGTTTGAACTGATTAACTTTATTGTTTTTTATAATTATAAGCTTATTCTGAATCTGATGTCTACTCAATGCAGTGCCACCTTTGGGGTCAAAGGTCACAGGCATTCAATGTTGGCTTTCGACCTTTCCCCTTATGTACAGGGATTTCCCAATATTTTCTGAATCTTTTAATATTATGGATTGTAGATGCTGAAATCAATAAATTCCTCACTTTAACTTGTAATTGGGGTTGCATACTGATATCATGATAAGAGACTAGATGTCATATTAGATTTTAGATATTGTTATATCATGATTATCCTGGTTTTAAAAACTGCAGTTCTATTATTTGACTTTTTAATATTCATCCCTGTAATACTGCCTCATTATTGCTTAATATCAAAAGAACTATTTGTTCAAAAATATTGCAATATTTGATTTTAGGCATATCGCCCACTCTTAACCTGGACAGAAAAGGAAAATAAGAAACGTGCAAAATTAACAGAAGAGCAAACACACCTTGACATAGTTTCTCTTCTTCAGTGCCTCCAGGAGACAAGTCACCCCGTTTGTGATACTAAAATCTGCAGCAACTTCTAAGTCCTGCAGAGTGGGAAGCAAACAATGAGTGTGTCAGAACACACAGTCCCAGTTCTTTTGTAAGCAGAGAAAACAGGGTCACAGGCAGACTGCAATGTCAGTACTGTTGTGGCTTTGTGTTTCAAGGGAGTGACAATTATTCACTGCAGTCGCTCACCTTGCGAAGCATCTTGGCAAAGCCCAGAGCCTTGGACGCTCGCTCCCTGGCCTCGTGAAACAGCTCCTTAAGTGACCGACTTGTCTCGATAACCGACCGCCTCCAAGAATCAAAAGGTTCAAATTTTAAAACATCCCCACTGGGACGGAAAAAATATGAACACTGACAGAAACAGAAATCTAATATTCATGTTATCCTCCTTACCTGATCTCATCTGAGGCAGTGCTGTCATCTGCACTTTCCCAGAATTCATTACCGCTTTTTTGCAGGCCAGCATCAAGGAACTCTCCAGTGGATTTAAGCAGCATCCCAGCAATATCACTGCAAAGGGCAGAAAAGTTTCATATAAATCATCATGAACACAGGAGAGGTTCACATATTTTGCAGTTTTTACGATTCTGCTTGCCGTAATGATTCCTTGCGTTCATACTGGCCATTCAGAGATACGTTCCCAAACCAATCTCAGTGTACGTGATGAAAAACAAAACAAAACACTTATGTCATTTTGGTTTGCAGGTTAAGTGACTGACCAGAAAAGCTTCCCGGATTGGGCCTCCCCTCCGCGGATGTAGGGAGTGATGACCTTGGTGAAGTGCCACTCCTCTTCTAACAGGTTCTTTAAGCTGTGAGAAGCCTGAGGCAGCTGTTGCAACATCTGGATCCAACTGTGCATGTAGTCAAAGTAGACCTACAAAAACAGTGACAGTTCTTAACATATGCACAACTTTCATTTCAATAATGCATAAATTCAAGCGGTTTTCTCTGCAATGATTATACACTCAAGGTAAATCTGGCTATTTAAACCCTGTGATTTTAAACAGAGGAGGGAGAAAGGTTAGGAGTCTTACCACCAGCATCTTGTGAAGGTCCTCTTCAAACTCATCAATATTGGCATTTGTCTGCAAGCCCTGAGCATCAGTCACCACGCCTCGCAGCATGAACTGATAATACTGCTTCATTAAGAGACCGCCTTTAAGAACCTCCTTACACTCACGCACCAACTGCAGAGCACAAACGACATGTGAAAACACAGTGATTAGCACTTAGATGGAACAGCCTTCAAGAACAGTGCTGGCCAGGAAATGGTAATAACAGGAATTACACAGCTTTCTATTGGACATGTCCAGCAGCACGCAGCGTGTAAATAATTCTAACGTTAACGAAAGTGTTTCAATTGCTGCTTGCCTGCTTGATGCTGAGCAGTGAGGGCTCTCCAGCGGGTCTCTGTTCAAGTCGCAGTTTAAGGCATTCGTGAATGACGTTGAGAAGGACTCTGCACAGCACGAGGAACGCTGGCCGGAAGGATGGGAGGTCCATGTCCAGCAGATCCTCCCAGGAAACCTGGTCTGCCCCGAGCTCCGGATCTGCCTGACCACTGCAGGACAGGTGGCGCGACAGCTCTGGCAGGTAATCACTGTACAGCATGGGGTCTGGGAAGTCTGCAAACTGCAGATGGAAGATAAGTCCATTGAAGTTATTTCAGCACATATCATAGAGCACCATGGCTAATCAGCAATATAATATGCTGTTTCATTAAAGTAGTTGGCTTGGCTTCATTATAAATTAAAAGTTTGATTTTATTTTGCTATTTAATAAGTTACATTCAAACTGTGTTTTCAGTGCTTGATCCATCACTTGTTTCTCCTCAACAGATCAACAATCCAAGAAGTGCTCACATTCCTTTTTTCGCATTTGCAGGAGGAGGGCAGCGTCTGAACCTCCCTATATTGCTCCATGTTCTGGTCAAAGCTCACCACTTCTGACACCCAGATGAGCAGATTATTCTTGGAAATTAACTTGATAATAATCCTGTTGGGTTTACTACTTTTACAAGCTTTCTCAATGTGTCAGCACATCCTCTGTTGTTTATAGCTTGGGCTCAGACTTCTTGTAAGTTCCAAATGCTGTTTATTTGGAAATCCTTTTCAACCTAAATTCAATTGAATGCAACACAAAGACGTGTTTAATATTCAACCAGATAAACCTTTTTGTAAATATACACTCTCAATTTGATGCCTGCAAAGGTTTAGACAGGGACATGTTTACCACTGTGATACATCACCTTGTTGTTTTGACAACAATCAACAACTCATCAGTAGGGTAAAACTAACCTGTCTCATGAGGGTCTAATCCCAGCTCACGTTCTCATTTATGGGTGAACAATTCAACGCTTAATGAATTCTGCTTCACATTGATAGGAAGAGCCGTCATTGTAAGATCAAAAAGTGATGTTGCTATGAATGTTTGGCCGCCACAAGCATGGCAAACTTTCAAGGTCTGTATTGGAGTAAGCACTTAGAAACCAAGAACACTGATTGTTGAATTTCTGAGAGTCAAATTCATTCCCATTCTGGCTTGATATATGACTTCAGGTGTTCAACAGTCCAGGGTCTCTGTTGTCATGTTTTGCTCTTCAGTATGCACCACACATTTTCAATGGGATACAGGTCTGCACTGCAGGCAGGTTGGTCTAGCACCTGAATTCTTTTACTACAAAGTCACGCTGTTTTAACCCATGCAGAATGTGTTGTGAAGTCACTTATCTAGATGGAGGCATACAGTATGTTGCTCCAAAACCTATATGAATCCTTCAGCATTAATGGGGCCTTCACAGATGTGACAGTTACCCATGACGCCATGAGCCCTAACACACCCCCATACCATCACAGAGGCTGGCTTTTGAACTTTGCACTGGTAACAATCTGGATGGTCCTTCCCTTTAGCCCAGAGGACACAATGTCTATGATTTCCAAAAACAATCTGAAATGCGGACTCCTCAGGCCACAGCACACTTTTCCCCAGAGAGGTCTGCAGTGTTTCTGGATGTTGTTGATATATGGCTTTCTCTTTGCATGGCAGAGTCTTAACTTGAATCTTAACTTGAAGTTTACTGACAATGGTTTTCTTAAATGTTCTTGAGCCCATGTAGTACGCAATATCCTATGTATAACATATCTATTTTTAATGTAGTGACGTCGAGAGATCAAGGGTCATAAGCATTCACTATTGGTTTTTGGCCTTGCTCCTTACATGCAGAGATTTCTCCATATTTTCCGAAATTTGTAATGATATTATGGATTTTAAATGGTGAAATCCCAAAGTTCCTGAAGTTTTGTGTTGAGAAACATTGTTCTTGAACTTCTTGCATATACATTTTTTCACAACATGGTGAACCTCACCCCATTCTTGTTCGAGGATGCTCCTTTCATACCCAATAATATCACCGGTTATCAATTAATCTGTTTATCTGTGGAGTGTTACAACCAGGTGGCTTTTGACCATCCCATAACTTTCAAAGTTTTTTGTTGCCCCTGTCCCAACTTTTTTTGAAGTGTGTTGCAGGCATCAAATTCAGAATGAGTGTATATTTACAAAAACAATAAATTCTCAGTTTGAACATTAAGCATCTTTTCTTTGTATTGTATTAAATTGAATATAAGTTGAAATGTTTTTTCAAATCATTGCATTCTGTTTTTATTTACTAATAAAAATACTAATACTATATAGTATTAATACTATACTCTATTATACTATAACATATATATAATAGTTAATAATACATTATAGAGCTCAATGTTCCACCTACTATCTAATTGGTTACACAAGTAATAGTCAATTAACACTAATGGCTGTGTCACAGACTGCAGGCAACTGCAGGCTGCCCTGATGAGTGAAAGGAGCTGTGTGGGGAGTCAGAAGATGTCACTGAAGCTACAATGAACATCATAGTCTTATGATGACAAGCATGCTCATTTTCCCAGTTACACCACTGAAGATGTCGGAAGTCACGTCTTACAGGATTTCACTGAATGGAGTGGAGTAAAACACAACACATGTCTGTCTTGTATTTTCACTGCAACTCTGCAGATCGAGATTTAAGGAATTCTTACATTAAACCATAACAGCGGCAGTAGAACTGTATCTCACACTATGATGATTAAATTTTGCAATGTTTTTTAGTAACTGAGCTACTCGAGGATTCGCCTCAACCCTAATAACTGTTACTGTCATCAAGCTAATTGTTTATCTGTAAGTGATCGTATGTAACATGGTAATGCACAAAATTTAGGGGCTTAAACTTGAAAATCTGTAAGACTCCCTAAAGAAAGAAAATCATCTGTTAGTTTTGAGTGTCTACATGTCTCAGCACAAATCACCTGAGACGTCTACTTAGGTAAGATTACATAGCTCATATACTGATATATGATAATTTCCTGATTTAGCTGTAATAATGCTATTGAGTTAATATCAGTTCTTTTTAATGCAAGATTTTATTTAGGATAATGTTTGGTAATCATTAAGTGTGTAGTTAGAGAAATGTTATCTCACCTCCAGTGCAGGAGTGTGGCGGAGCAGCGCTGCTCTGGACCTCTGAAGAGAGCGGTCCATCAGTTTGTGCAGTCTGAGGATCAGTTTACGCAGTCCCATCTGTTTCAGAGCTTTATCCACAAACGGTCTGTAGATGGCTGTGGGGCAGAATACTCCCCCTCCCGATATCACTTCTGCATTTACAGCATTAGCAGTTGGGAGAAACTCGTCTTCTGACAACAATCGAGCAAGTTTAGGAGTTAGGGAGGGGGACAGCTCTTCCTCTGATATGTGTCCCAATCCCCCCTCCTCTTCCTCAGCGTCCCTGTCCTCTCCATCGCTTTCAGCTGTAAAAGTGGCTGTTGAGTCATTCTCCTCATCTTCCTCATTCTCCTCTTCTTCATTGCCACGGGAGCAGCGTGGTGAGGGAATCTCAAAGACAGGCCACCCGATACGGGATAAATCATGGAGGCCCAGCACAGTGGCCATAACGCGCAGCTTCTGGTTGAGGTCTTGGGTGATATTGAGCCACAGACAGAGCGCCTGCACCCTGCCCTGGAAGTCTCGCGCTGCATACTTTTCATAGTCCCTCTGCAGGGCCTGCAAAGAGGGGTACAAAGCCTCCACAGACTCCAGCAACTCCATAACACGCTTAACCTGCTCAAATGCCAGACGCTGGCGCTGAAGGTGATCCCTGCAATCAGCGCCAGAGCCCAGAGGCTCTGCTGCATTCATTGCTGATGAGGGGAAGGCGCTAAAGCCCCAGGGATCTACTCCACAGTGGTTGGTCTCTGCTACAGCAGGCTCCCTATCCTCTCCACAGACTAGATCTGGGACACTCTGATAGTCCCCCTCGATTGTTTGAGAACACTGGGCCCCTCTCAGGCTGGCATAGTTGACCTTAAAGTGCAGCACCTCATTGATGATGTCAGGGATGGCCTGGCGGGCAGTGAAAAGAAAGAGGTCTTGGTCACCAGTGGAGCGTCGTGCATGCCAAGCCTGCAGCTCCAACCAAATGACCTCATTGTTGTGACCCATGAAGGCCATGTTCTCCAGGCCTCTCTGCTCCTTCTCCTTCCTCTTGGAGGACATAGACGTGAGTTTGAGCAGGAGCCGCAGAGTTTCAAAGAACTTGAGTCGGTCGGCAGGACAGTCTGTCCTGGAGGTTTGGCGGTGGGTCCGGGCTATACTATGGGGCATAGACACAGGAAGTTTGCAACTGCTGCAGCCCAAGCTCAAGTAATGCTTCCTGGGATCCATGCTTAGGGCTCCAAAAGGGCTCGACTTTGAGAGTGGATCTAGCATGAAGGAGCCTTCAAAGGTCTTCTTGTGGTCTCTCTCCGTGGAGCGCAGTGTGGCTCTCTGCTTCTTGCCCTGCTTGTAGCTGTGCTCCTCAGGGGTCTCTGCTGGCCTTGGACTCTCTCTCAGGGCAGATGGACTGAGGTCTGCTGAAATAAACACAGAAATACAGACTCACACTCTGCAATGTGTATCAAGCTGCATGTAAAAAGGCAAATATTTTTTAAAATGACTTCCATAAATGCTTTAGTTGAATAGATTTATTAACTTACCCTTGTTGGGAGACCGACCAGCACTCCTTGCCTGGCTGTTCCTCTGATGTTTGCCAGACATGCGTTTCATCTGACGGGGGGTATAAGGAGGTGATGTGCCATACAGAGGTTCCTCTTCTTCGCTGGGAGAGTCCCAGGTTTCACCCACCTCAGAATTCTGTTGGGGTGCATCTTCCACTGGCTTGGCCTGCCTGTTGACATTTAATGACAGATGTTGTGGCAAAACCAGTCAAGACAAAATATGAAGATCTGCATTTTTACAATGAACACTGTTACCTGGAAGTGATGTTAACAGCAAGCCTATGCTTTGCCATTATGAAACCAATATCAGTCATATCACAAGGACAGCAAAGAAATGTGTGCAAGGTCAAACAGTGCTGGGTTGTTTGTACCCATAACAGGGTGTGCAGCAAATCTCCTCTAATGCCACGGCAAACAGGTTGCTAAACTGCAACTAGACTGAATGTCTGCTGCTACCTACAGCAGACTGACGAGTTGTCTGTCCTTTGGAGCCTGACTGGCTGGCTGCCTCCCAAATGTGCAGCAGCAATGCTCTGTGCATGACCACAGCCCTCCAGACGCAGGATAATAAGCTGTGGGTTCTCTACTGGCACCCTCTCTTGGTCTAGGTAAACATAATGGCTCAACCAGAGAGGGAGAAATAGTAACTCTCATTAAATCTGTCTGCTAAGTCATCAACCATACTGCACAAGTCAAGATTTCATGGAACACGGAGGCTCACTTGCCCAAAGTGTGTAGAAGTTGTTAGACCGTATGCAAACACAGTGGTAATGTGAAACAGCATGTCATTTTCCTGTGATTATAATAAATCTTGAGCAACAATAAAGATGTAAAAGTCATGATTGCTTAACAACATCCTGACTGCAATATCTCAGATAATAGAGGGCCATAGCAGAGTATGCTGCATCTAGTTCTAGAGAAAGGAAACACTATAATCACTTGACACACTTCCCTCAGAGTGCAGGCAGCATGCATTTCCAGATTACAATGTCAGAGCTTTATTCCCTAATGCCTTTCTGAGGGTTTTTTAATAGGATTAGAGAGAAAGGTTGGAAGGTCTGACCCCCGCCAACAAAAACAAAAAGAGAAAGAAGAGGAGGGGCATGAAACGGGTGTTCTAAATGCTGGTCACCATGTGTCCCTCCATCGATCATCTGACTGAAAGGCATTCCCCAACACGCGCCTGTTAGTGTCTGTGTAGATGGAGTTGAAAGGGACACACGCTCACTGGGGGGAGTGTTAAGGGGAGTAATCGGGAAATCAATTGCTTAAGCTTTTCAAGGAGCCACAGAGAGAGAGAGAGAGAGAGTCCAGACTTCTATTGCCCATCTGCCCCACTGCAGAATCTGCCTCTGCGCACACACACACACACACACACACACACACACACACACACACACACAGCCCCCTGGGAGCAGCTGTGGAACTACGTGCAAGGCAGACAGACACCTGCTGCAAACCCTGCAACTTTATAATATTCCAGATGCAGTCATGACTTCATGAATGAAACACACTGCAAGAATAACATCAGCAGCACAACCATCTTAACCACAGCAGTCTTGAAATTACAGAATAACTCTCGCATGAAAGAACACTGGAGCCTTTATGAGTGTATTGTATGAGAAATTGTGAAAGGGCTTGTTCTGCAGGAGCAGGACAGGACAGTGATCTTTTCAGTATGCACGCACAAGAAGGCACAGTAAGCAATCTCGTGTGTTACAATAAGCCATTTAGCACAACAACAGACAAATCTGTGTGCTCATGCAATGCAAAAAATGAAACAGGTATGAGGAAACTGCGTAAAGAAAGCAACACCCAGTAAATGTTCTCACTGCGTCCATGACGAGTAAGATCAGATTGTGTGCACATTTGTAAACATTCCAACACATGCACGGGTGTGGGGTGTCTGAGGACAGAAATAGTACATGAATGTGAGAGGGAACGAGACCAAGTTTAAAAAGACACCTCTCTACGCAGAACAGCATGACTAAATCACTCAGGAATGACGGCGGAACCTATGACGCCATCACTGCCGGTTGTTTGTTTGGTTGCCATGAGACACTTCAAGCACAGATTGTGCTGCTGCAGTGAAGACTGCAAAAATTCCTCTTCTGAATTCTTTGCTTTTTTCCTAAACCTACGTGCTGGCCGCACAGAGAAAGTTGCCGGCCTGTATGCCCTGCAGTTAACCATAGCCGCACTATGGTCTTCAAGCTGTCCCTGCCTGGCTGCTGCTAGTGAATTATCACTGCAGATGGTGTCTGGCTGGTCTCAATGGCTCATCTGATGGCTCTTTGGGGCTCCAATAAAGGCCAGTGGAATGCTAGAGCCCCTAGGCAGAAACACTGAGTGCATAATAAACAGCACAAAATCGAGAGTCTTTTCTGTAGAGCGACTGAAGCAGTGATACCGAGGGCTGCCAGAGTCAGGGGGGCCTGACCTTTGACACCAACCATCCACACTATTGTACCAGGAAGGGGCACACTATTGTATAGTTGTGACACGTGGCCCGTGAGGCCCACAGCTGAATAGCACACAGCTGGTTAGTGAGCACACTTGCTCACAATGCCCCAACTAAAGGGGATTTTTTTTAGAGAGAGGAAAAGGAGGAGAAGGTGGCCAGGGTTTTGTAAGAGCACACTCTCCACCAATTAGGTCATGCTGGCATAACTGATGCTTGCTAGGCGAGATCCAGATTTTGATTACCCCCCACTGTAAAAAAGATGTGTTTGCAGATTACTAATTTCAGCCAAGGGTTAATTTGTGAGGCAATATGAATATAAAGCCCATTTGTGCACATGTATCCAAATCTCAATGAAAGTGTAGCTCATGTA
>JAJHUR010100756.1:0-12779 GCA_027495735.1 Lutjanus campechanus | reverse complement strand
ACCTGCTCTCAAGAAACTCTCGAGTCTCTCAAGTTTCACTGAACAAAAATTTAGTTTATGTGCTGCTGAATAAGTCATCCTCAGTTTTTCTAAAATGCCTGAGAATATCAATAAAACAACTTTTTAGTCATTTTGGGGTCAGATACCCGCTTATAGTGACGTTTAGGACAACACAGATGTGATAAAACCCTGAAACACTGATTCTGACTTTAAACCAGGAGATCTTTGTGTTTTTCACAGTGTTGTTGTCGTCTTTTCAGTCTGTTACCCTCATTAATTCACGGGTTAAAACACAAACACAGGTCAGACCCCCACTGAGCTGCTGAACAGACCTGACCTGTTCACCTCTGTTACCCAGCACACACACACACACACACACACACACACACACACACACACACACACAGTGGATAGCTTCCACAGGTTGGAATGTAGGAAAAAGAAATCTTGTTTAATGGAAGAAGCAGCAGTAAAAGATTCGACTCTAACAACATTAACAGAAAACTGCTCAACAGCTTCATATCAGGTTCAGACTGCAGGAACTGTCAGATTAAGAGATTCAAGGGTCAAAAATTCTAAATTCTAAATTCAGAACAGACTCCCCGACCAATCATAGCTGGCCATCTTTCACAACGTGCATGATGTCACCAGGGGGGAGGTGCCAGGAATCAACAAAAACGTAAACAAACATGGCCTCTGTAGCAGAGAGTGTATATTCCTCCAACTGTACAAAAATAAATTCAAAATGACATGAAAATCATTTTTATCATAAAATAACTCATTTAAACCAAACTGACGAGAAAACTGAACACTTGAACAAACTGCCGAGGAGAAGAACTGCCTGAAACGACAGAAACGTTAATGTTGCCTTTGTCATCTGCAGGACGGCTGCAAAGTGAGAGAGAAAACAAACAGTGTTGTGTTTAATGTGTGTAGATTAAAAGATGATTGATGCATTTAGGAGCAGTTTGATGGTTTTGTGTAAAAGATTGACTGGTTTGGATCAGAGCTGGTCTGGAGGAGAGAAGCCGAGGGTTCATTTCAAAGAAGATGTCAGTGATTCCACATGAATCATCCTTTTGTCTTCAGAGACGTAACCGACGGCAACAGTTGGATCGAGGCACAAAACAAGAAAAACAAAGAGCCGAGTTAAACGCCTCAACACATTCCTGATTGACCGCCGCGCTGACATGATGAAGAGTGACATCTCTCTGACCTCATCCAATCAGCTGAGACAGAGACGGATTCTTATCTCTGTTATTTTACTGTGTGCAGTCCATAAGTTCTTATCACATCAGACTGAATCAAAAGAAAAAGAAAGAAATGTGAGAAACGACAGAACATCTTCAGTGTTTCCTTCCTCCTGGATGGTTTTCCCAGCGATCATCAGACCCTCCACAGACCGAGCTGCTGCCGCTGCTCTCTGTGGTTTTCTGACAACATGTGTTTAAACACTCAGACTCTGAGGAGACTCTCTGAACGCCGATCTGAAGCTCTGAACGCTGCTCAGGGAGGAAAACAAACAGGCCGCACTGTGCAGGGAGAGCAGGAAGGAAGGAAGAAACCCTGATCAAACTTTAGAACCGAGCTGATTCATCCAGATTTCTCAAAAACTATCATTAAACTTTGTGTCCCCTGACTGTTCCTCACAAGAAAGATCAAAATCTGCTCCACAGATTTCCACACAATTAGCTGAGCACCAGAGAATGAACACTTTCCATTCAGCAGGCAGAGGACTGCCTCTGGCCCCGGGCTACCAAGGGCCCCATGATTTAAAAAACAAACAAAAACTAATTAATTTTTCTTTCTAGAAACGCATAAACTAAAATATCATCAGAATGTATCTCAGAATGTATCGAGATTATTCCATCATCTCACTGTGTTTCTGCAGAAATGATTCAGATAAACAGCAGCTATCAAACAGCTCAGTGTGGTGAACAGACTCCTCAGTTCATCCTCCACACTCTGACACAAATACAAGTTCATTTTCATTTATTTATTTCATGTTTTTTGGTAAGTACTCGTGTCATAAGCAGGATAACGTACAGTGAGCAGGTTATTATCTCTTACATGAAATGAACTGTATCAGGATATGAGATTATGGTTGAAATTAAATATATTCTAAAGATCTGATTGGACTTTCAGATTTAAATTTCAGTCACTGTCAATGTAAAAAGTTGAGAATTCAAACGACAGCTGGGTGATCGAATAAAGACTTGAATTTTGAATAAAGACTTGAGGAGACTTGAATCAATGACTCAGTCTCAGTCAGAGTTAAGTCCCACATGTGGGGACCCGAGACTTCGATGACTAAAACTGACTAAAGACTTGACTTAGACTTGAGACAGCTGATTCAAAAAGACTTTCTAAAAACAAATATTTGCAATTTTTAGGTCGATCAGCGGAAGCAAAACCACGAGGCTGCTGTCATGGACGGGGAGAGTCCAGAAATAATAGAAATTTAGATGAATTGCCACAAAATGTCAAATATGATATATAAGGTGAAAGCAGGCAGCAACAGTTGAAAAGAAAACTTTTCATGATCGCAACTAATGATTATTTTTATTGTTGATTATTTTCTTGGTTAATCAATTTGTTGTTTGATCCATAAAATGTTAGAAAACTAGAAAAATGTTGATCAGTTTTCCCCCAAAGTCCAAGATGATGTCCTCAAATGTCTTGTTTTGTCCACAATTCTCACGACGGTAACTTGGGACTTGCTTGAGTTCCTCCCACACCTCTGATTATATTTAGAGAAGATTTACAGTCGCTTCTCTGATCGCTGTTAAACGACAAGAAAGATGTGTTTTACACACTGATTTTATCTGTTAATTCCACCTTAAATCTCACACAAACACTTGTTTTGGACTGAAAATGGCGTCACTGTGACTCCGAACATGTAAGCGTTTTTGTCGAGATGATTAAAAATCATAAAAGCAACAGAAAAATAAACCCTCCTCCTCCTCCTCCTCCTCCTCTCTGCTGTGACCTCAGCAGCAGGAGGTCACATGAAGAAAGTTCTTGTGAAGTTGAGGCGCGTCTGTCACTCTGGATTTAGGTTCATTCGGAGGCTTCGGTGCCAGAAACGTCGCTGCGGCTCTGACTGACTTCCAGTCGACTGTCCGGCGCTCTCTGATCACTTCTGACTGCTACCCTTTGCGTGGTGACTTTAGACTTTGCCACGGCGTTTGGCCCCGTGCCCACCTCCTCGGCCCCGGGGTCCCTGTCAGCCTGACGCCGTGACTCCTCCACCGCCTGAAATTAATTTCCCTTCCTCACTGACCCATAATTAAATCCTGGAACGGCCTGTGCTGACAAATGGAGGCAGGAAAGAAAGAAGAAGAAGAAGAAGAAGGAGAAGAATCCTCTTTTCGACTGAGTTACTTTGTTGGCCCTGAACTTGGAGGACATTTTGTGCTCGTGTTCATGGAGCGGTGGATTCTCTGGGTGTTGAAGCTGCAGAGGTGGAGCCGTGCGTGCGTTGGACGACTGCAGGCCTTCCACTGCTGGCGGCCGACACCTTCTAACAGATCTGTTGGCCGAGAAAGTGAGAGCTGCGGCGGCGCTGCTTTGAACGACAGTTTTCTGGAGTTCAGTAATTATCAGGTAAGCAGCCGACAGCCTTCCAGTCGAAGCTCAGGGTTTCAGCAGCCTCTTTGCAGCCACCAGTAAAGTGAGAGATTAAAGCGGCTCGGCTTTGGAGCGTCCACTGAAGCCTCTCCACCGGCGCTCTGTTGGCAGCAGAATCAGAGCGGCGGGCCGCTGCCAGCCTCGTGGCACCCGTTCAGCTCGGTGGCACCGGCCCACGAACAGCCAGAGCGGCGTCCACAGGCGGCGCCGTCCTCCCTCCCTCCTTCCTTCTCTTCCTCCCGCAGCGAGAGGCTGAGAGAGGAGGACGTCTTTATTAAGAGATTCAGAGGGAAATGCTGAATATTCCTCCATCATTACTGCACACTGAGACACAAAAACAAGAACGCATGCAGACTGCAGGTTTTCACTTCCTGTCTGAAGAATCAGCTGATTTCTGATGAGGAGGATCCTGTCCTCATGCTGTCTTCACCCTCCACGCTCCATTATTTATGATTTATTATTTAAATAATTAATTTATCAATTAGGCTAAATTAAACTTGCAAAAAATTAAATACATACAAAAGAAAACAATGCACATCGTACCCATCAAACGGTTGGGCGGCGTTCAGTCCGACTAAATGTGGCAAAACTTTGTTTAAAAAGAAACGATGCATCGTTGAACATCCTGTTGTGCACACGAGCGCGCTGCACTGCAACGTCGCTGAGAGGTCGCTGCTGATTGGGTACTACGGCGGAGCCACACTGCAAAGAAAATACTTAGAAGAACAAGGCAACACGCTGCAGTGGATATTTGAGTTTTGAGCCCAACTCAAACTCTTAAGTTTTGAAATAAACTCTTTAGATAAACTTTGGACCCAGAGTGCATCTCGCAGCTCGGAGCAGCTCGGCGCAGCTGAAAGCATCGGTGGAGAGGCCCCAACAGAAAGTTAAACTCTTCTTAATTATGTGGGTCACCAGGGTCACCAGGGTCACCAGGGTAAGATAATAATTAATATATGATTCAACGACAACACCAGACATTTTCTCTTCTTATTGAGAACAACTGGAAAAAGAAAAGGTTTGGATATTAATTCAAATTATACTCAATATTCTGATTTTAGAAGTAACTAAGTAGATTACATAGTGTGCTTAAGAACGAGTACAAACTTCAAAATATTCATTAAAGTACAAGTACCGAAAAAAACTACTTAGAGTAATTTAAGTATTCGTAATTAGTGACTTCCAGCTCCAGTTCATGGATGAGGCGACTGGTGTGTGTGTGTGTGTGTGTGTGTGAGAGAGTGTGTGTGTGTGTGTGTGTGTGTGAGAGTGTGTGTGTGTGTTGTAGTCGAGCTCGTTCTCCTCTCAGGCCCATTAGTCCCATTAAAGAGTCGTACTGGTGACCAGTGGAGGCTCAGAGTCACACTGGGAACCTGTCAGCTTCAATCCGTCACATCCACTGACTGACTGACACCCTCCTCCCCGAGGAGAGGATGGAGCGATGTCGGGGCGGCGGGCGGGGTCAACGAGGGGAAATGGATCACACACACACAGACACACACACACGGGCCTGAAGCCTGGCCGGCAGGATCAGGTGAGGAAGAGGACTGAAGCTGGAATTAGACGAGTGGATGGACGAGATGATGGAGGGACGAGGAGGAGGAGGAGGAGGAGGAGGAGGAGGAGGAGGGGGTATCACCTCCTGAGGAAGACAGCGAGGGTTTACGGGGTAAGTTTCGGGGGGAGGGGGGGTCTGACCTTCCCTGGCAGCGATGAGGAGGGAGGAGCTCATCCTCAGATTATGCAAATGAGGCATCGTTTTGATGCAAAACAAGCCGGACTGGCCGCTCATGTTTCTCCAGTCGTGAAAGGGCGAGACTCCCTGGGAGAAATACCAGGAGAGGGAGAGTGGAGGGGAAGGAGCAGGGGAGTCTGGGTAATGAGCGGCGCTGGGCGGGCGGCTCCCCCAGCGTTATACATTATCATATTTCCACGTAATTAGTTGGTTTTTCCACATGAAATGAGGAAGCGGCTCGACGGTGCGTTCACTGCCGCGAGGACCGCCGGCCTCTCGTCCTCTTCCTCTGTTACTGATGATGACCTCTGACCTCTCCTCTCACATCACACACACACACACAACAACAATCCTCCTCATCAGCCGATAAACGCTGGTGGAGTCCATGGATCTGATTAATATGTGAACGGGGGCCATTAGTGAGAGGCAGTGAGCTAACAGGAGCCTTCAGGGGCCTCCAGGGGCCCTTGGCAGGCTGCAGAAGACACGTGGAGGATAACCTGGGCACGCAACCAAACACACACATGATATTAAAGTGGTGTTGGGTTGTGAGAGCGTCCTGCAGCCTCAGAGACCTGCTGATTCTCAACGAGAGGCCAAAACTCCGGATCTGTTATCAGACCTGAAGGGATCCTGCAGCACAATCATTGAATCTCCACCAGACAGAAACTCAGATGGAGACAACAATCACCAACCTCCTGTTACACAAAAAACACATCCTTCCTCTCAACAACTACGATTACATCCACACAATATTCTGCTTTTTGCCCTTAATCTGAAAAAAAAACAATCATGAGGATAAAAAACAGGAACGACTAAGAAAAGAGATCAGAGTTTGAAGTAAAACAAAAACAGATTCTGGTGGTTTATTCCAGAACTGAGCTGTAAATTATCAGTGACCTTTGGTTTGGAGAGGAAAGCTGAAGTCAGAAGGTTCTTTGTAAGATGCCGAGAAAAAAACAAACAAACAAAAAAACACCTCAAACATACTTACAACCGAGAATCGTCCAAAAACATCCCACAAAGCTTCCACTGACGTCTGCAGAGACCTGAAACTTCAGATTCATGTTCAGTCAAACTTTCTGGTGAAGCAGGTGTCAGCTGGATTCATCAGGAAAACTCTTCCTGCTGGTGCATTCAAGGACCCTCCGAAATATGAAACTTCAGCTGTGGAGAAGCACCGGACTGATGAAGGTAAAAACATGCTTTGTGAAAAGGATAACGAATGTGATTCTGTTTTTGCAGCAGACAGGTTTCTGTTCTTCAGTCTCATATCTCTTAAAAACTGTAATGAGCAGTTCGATATCTGACAAAATTATATATTCTTTTATTTTTTTCCTTAAAGTAAAAAAAATAAATACTAAAATAGAAAATAAACTCTTGCTCACAGATTTTTTTTAAATACATTGCTTGTATTAAACACTCAAAATGATGCAAAAGAGGACAAACTCAATTTCACTAATCATTTTGTTAGATTAGTTAGATTGACACTGCTCTGGACATAACCAGCAACTGAAATACAAAACGTAACAAGACATAAAGACGAGATGTAATATTACTAAAAACTACATAAAGGATGTAACAAGACAGGAGAGGGACACTCGAGAAAAGATAAGGTTCAGTCAGTAAAAATGTCCTTCAGAGGACGACTTTTAACTTTTATACTTTGAGGACGAGAGCCTGAACTTTTTCACTTTTACTGCAGTAAACAGGTTGAATCAGTACTTCTACTTTTACCAGAGTATTTTTTTACTCAAGTATCTGTACCTCTACTTGAGTACAGAATGTGTGGACTTTTGCCACCTCTGACTTTAGGGGGTCAAAAAGTCCCCAAAAGTCCCCAAAAAGGTCTAAAAGTTCAACACATGCCGACTGATAAACTGCACATTTGTAATCAGCTCAGACGAGTCAGGCATTATTCAGTCATTATGTGGCACACAGCGTCTGCTGCACATAAATCTCTTTATTATTTAACAAACCTGCAGATAGTTTGCATTTTTCCACCAGGAGGGCGTCACCAGGAGGCCCAAGAGCAGGTTTATGCCCTGTTGCTCCTTAAATCAATTAAATATCTGACGGCTGATTCGTAAAATGTTCGGAGGTTCATCTCTTTTTATTAAAAACTGTGAGTGAACCCTTCATCACCTTTGTGTCACCTCCTCAGAACGATTCGCTCATCCGTCTCACATCAGTATCAGCGGCGCTTCACCGCAAACTCCTTCTGACGTGACGTGCCCACACCGCGCTCTCCATCCGTCCCCGGGGGTCCTGCTGAAACTGTGCCATCCTGCGTGTTGGAGGCGGCGTGGGCTCAGGCCAACCTGGCCCACATGGATGGATGGATGGATGGATGGATGAATGGATGGATGGATGGATGGACGGATGGATGGATGGATGGATGGACCGGAGGCTACAGGCTGGGCGAGGCGGGCTGGATAGCGTGTGTTCTTCTGAGCACGCTCAGTGAAGCAGCAGGCGAGCAGTAGCTTCAGATTAGCCCGCCGAGGCCGGAGAGGAGCTGGCTGCAGTCCGGACTTCATGCATCATCAGCCAGAGTGTGTGTGTGTGTGTGTGTGTGTGTGTGTGTGTGTGTGTGTGTGTGTGTGTGCCTCTGCTTTGAACAGGCGGCCATCTTTCTCTCTCTCAGCTGACTTTTATTAAACATGTCAGTGTGGTTTCACCTCTGATCTGATCTGATGCATGTTGATTGATCGTATATTGATTGAATATTTGATCAGTGACTCTGGTTGTCAGGAGGAAGCTTTGATTTCTACACTGGATGAATATTGAGGATGATTCTGGTTTAATTACAGACTGTTGGTCCTCTCAAAAGAAACATCATTAAAGGTTTCAGCTGATGTTTACGTCACAGTCGCAGCGCCTCCTGCAGGTCAGAGGAGTTATGACGGTTTATAGTAGAGACGTGTGTTGGTGATATCTGGTGATACAATACACATCACGATCATATTAAGATTAAGATTTAATATATTGTGATATTATGAGCAGGGTGATATAGTGCTAATTTTTGATATTCAGTTCTATGAATATGTTAACATGTAATATATCACAAGATAGAACAGATCTTCTAGTTTCATGCTAGATAACATCTTCTTCTTCTGCTGCTTCTCATTCCAGCGGTTCTCTTCTTCTTAGAGTGACAGTTTTTTGACAGATGATCCATCACAGCGCCCCCTACTGCCTCACAGTGAAAACAGCTTCAGGAAAACTTACAGAATAAAGAACACACCACCGTGTGCATAAAATCTGAGTTAAAATGTGCTTTGAGATTTTGTAACCCGAACAGTAGTAACAGTGGTATCTGGCTGAGTTGGGTGATTGGACGAATATACCGTCCATCGACTGAATCCAACACCGGGTGACTTTTTTGGACGATTCTTGGGCCGATATTTGTCATTTTATTTTGCTAATGTGATGATCAGCAGAGTGACGCGCTCTCATCCAGGCAGGGCAGGTGCTAGGAATTCTGGGCCCCCTGAAAGAATATCGGTGTGGGCCCCTCTACCCCAAAGGGGTTGATTAATGTCTTAGTCATTGCCAGTGGTACAGCAGTTCACTAATAAACCAAAACAACCAACCAGTGTCTACATCACTCACTCACCATCAAAGGCATCATTGGACTGCGGGGGTGAGGGTCTGCTGCGGGGTCAAACTCAGACGAAGCAGCCACTGCTGATTCTGGAGCAACAGAGCATAAAGGTTTATTGTTCCATTATATATTACAATATATATTGTAAACATTAAATGTTTGTTTCATGGAAAAACTGTTGCAGAACTAACCAAGTCTTGGAATACACAAAATCTAAATGGGCTTCTTAGTACCACAGCTCTGGGCAGACAGCTTCACTTTGCCAGGCAAAAAATATTTTTAAACCTTTCAAAAGTCAGTGTAAACTGTCCAAAAGTCTAAAAGGTCTTTTTACTTTGTTGTTGTCAGCTATTATGATGACTTTTATTTTATATTATATACAAACAACAACAACAAATCTTTGAACATTTAACTTTTTTGTCTTTAGGTTATTCAAAGGTCCCACCAACAACACATGTTTACAAGACCACATTTGAACACATCATGATAACGTCTGATGCTCATAATTACTGAGTAGAACTTGAATGCGTCATAATACAATTCAATGCAGCCTCTGAGTGGGTGCATACACACAGTCCGCTGTAGTAATGTTCAGTTAGCTAGCTACACCAGGAATCGTTGCTCTATAATGAACTGGCGACTTTTTAATGAACTGGTGACTTGTCCGGAGTTTGGCCCGATGACACAGCTAACGTAGGCTCCAGTCAAAGGTTACAGACAATAAATGAATGAACAAGTAGTCTGATCGTTTCTGCCGCCCTCGGTAGTTTTACTCTCACCATTCTTAGAGAAAAACTGTTTGATGTCCTGGGCCCCTGCTCTGCTGCTCCTGCTCCTGGCCTCCTTCTCAAGTCTTTTCTGGTGTCCAGGTTTGTGTTTTTGGGGGCCATCACCGAGCCTATTGGATCTCCCTCACTCCCTGCTGGAGTTTGCTCGCGCTCACTTAATTCCCATGAGGAAGAGCGAACCGTGGTGTGGACCAAACCATTTTTTAAGAAGGGGCCAAGGGGGTTATTGAAATGATTAAAATTAAAATATTGTGTGACTTTGTGGCTTTGTTTTAGTTCGGATTCATTAGTATGAATACATATTAGTTAAGTCTATGCATAATAATTTAGTCATAGAGGCTACTGGGGGCTGTGTGTGGGCCCTAGTGGGCTGTGGGCCCTTAGAATTGTCATCACCTTTCCCCCCATAGGACGGCACAGCATCCAGGACACGCCCCCTCAGCCGAACCGTGAGTGCTGGGAGCTGGTGAGGAGTGAGAAGAGAACAGCCTGCAGACTCTTTACACTCTTTATGTGGTGAGTTTCATCAGTGTTCATATTTATCTCACACTGTGTTAGTGTTATGCACCAACAAAACACCACACATTGGCAGTGAACTCTCTCTCTCACACACACACACACACACACACACACACAGCAAATAATAATATCTGAGCATCAGGGCTCTTTTTGTAAATATGTCGTCATGTCTGAATTACAGAACTCTGTCTGAAAAAGGCCTTTGAATGAGATACTTGGTTCTGTGAGGACATGTTCTGGCTGGAAAACACGACTGCTACACACCTGAACACCTGAGCGCTGATCATGTGACCATCAGCTTCACATCCACCAGCTCTGAGGAGCAGAAGCTCAGCTGTTTGTGGGTGTGAAAGACTGCGGCGTGAACGTGAGGCTGAAACAGAGAAGAAACGATTCAGATTCATCCAGCTGAGCGTGGACACGTCCTCAGAGAGGAGGAGGAGGAGGAGGAGGAGATGAAGAGGAGGATGTTGGCTGGTGGAGGAGCAGGACGACAGGGCAGCATGGCGAGGCTCCAGTCCGCTGGCCGGAGCCCAGTTGGTGCTTAATCACAGCGAGTGGTCAGCCTCCGCCTTTCACAGCCAGCTGACATCAGGACCGTGTGTGTGTGTGTGTGTGTGTGTGTGTGAGGTGTTGGGGGAGTTGGGGCTTCCCTTCCCCCCATCATCCCCCTCTCCACCCCCCATCCAGTATGTAGGTGTGTAATCTGCAGCCAGGAGAGGTGGTGTGTGTGTGTGTGTGTGTGTGTGACCTGCCAACACCATGAGTGCACGCAGACGGCGAGCAGAGCCAAGGCCGGAGCCGAGCTGCCAACCGCGCTGGGTGACCCGTCCGTCCACCGCTCCTCCCCAGACACTCTGCAGCCGCTAACAGCAGCACAGTGCCAGCATGTGTGTGTGTGTGTGAGAGTGTGTGTGTGAGTGTGTGTGAGTATGTGTGTGTGAGAACAGGATCTTTAAGGTGTGAAAACATCTCCTGATGACAGTTTGGCCGGTAAAACACAGCAGCTGCGCGGCGTCACAGTTACATCCCCAGTGATTCTGTTGTGTTATTGTTAAATCAGCAGAGAGGAAACATTATCTGGATCATTACAGCCACAAACAAAAACCTACGTCAACATATACTCAACAACATATATTATAAACTATAAACTAAAGAGGATTTTCATCTTATCACAGGAAGTTACTTCACTCTTTTGCCACCAGTGTTTTTTTTTTTTTAAAGTTTCCAGCACCAACATTTTTGACAAAATTCACTGATTTTTCAACACCCACAGAATATTAATATTCCATGAATATGTTAACATGGAACATATCAAAACAAAAAACAGATCAGATAGTTTCAGACACAAAAAACATTTCTTTCTAGCTTCATTCATTCTTTCTTATAAGCTCCTGAATGTTGGTTGATCGCATCAAAAAATCCACTTTTCAGACAAAAAACGGAGAAAACAGCGTTTTTGTGAAAGAGACATTTTTAAGCAGTATGTCAACTTCACGTTTTTGTTTTTGGATTTTTTATCACACAGCTATGTCTGTCCCCCACCCGCCCAACGACACACTCCCAGAGAGGCCCAGGGGCTGCAGCGCTCTCTGCCCCGGCTGCAGCACGAGACCCCGGTTCTGTCCCTGCTGCTGTGGGGGTCCAGGGGCTGCAGCATGAGACCCCGGTTCTGTCCCTGCTGCTGTGGGGGTCCAGGGACTGCGGCACGAGACCCCGGTTCTGTCCCTGCTGCTGTGGGGGTCCAGGGGCTGCAGCACGAGCAGCCTCCCTGTGTGCCCAGGTCATGGTGCTCTCTGCCCCGGCTTCAGCATGAGTGTCCGGGGCTGCGGCGTGAGCAGCCTCCCTGTGTCTCAGCTGCTGTGGAGTTTCAGGGACTGCAGTGGCCGGGTCGTGATGCTCTCTGTCCTGCAGACCTGCAGCTTAACACTTTACCTCCTTCTTCATTTTCACAGTGGATGTAAATTAAAGAGTAAAAAGCTTTATCATTTTTTGCCAAAGCCACAGGAGGAAACTGGAGAGGAGTTAAAGAGCCTCATGTGGCTCCGGGGCTGCAGGATGCAGACTCCTGGGTCTGTGGGGTGCAAAACATGTGCACAAGAAACAGGATGCTGCAAAAACTTTTATTGTATAACTTTAACTTACACTGTAACATTATATTGAAGGATTTCTTCCATCACTTCCTGCAGCTGATTAACATCTATAATCTATAGTTTTCTTTAGGATCACTGAGGTCAGAGTCTGAGGTTTGATATTCAGTAAATCCCTGAGTGAGTCTCAGTCCTTAATGGATGCTAACGTACTGAGTGTGTGTGTGTGTGTGTGTGTGTGTGTGTGTGTTTGTGGTGGTCAGCCTGCGGCGTCGTGCAGCTGAATGTCAAACAGACACGACGACGGAGCCGTGATCATGTTTGTAATCGGAGCGGCGGCGTGCTGAGGTCGAACATGAGCACGCAGGATTAAAACAAACCCCCGACTGCTCAGCACACGCTCATTATGC
>JAJHUR010100755.1:0-10728 GCA_027495735.1 Lutjanus campechanus | reverse complement strand
GTATACGCGTGTGAGCAGCACAGAGCAGTCAGCGGCGCTGAAGAAGAAAACCTGCCGGCTTGGCTTCAGCAAGTGAGAGTGGAAGCACAACACGTCGGCTCGTTGACAAGACAGGTACGAAGAGTCGCGTGTGGAAATATTTTGCATTCGAGGCGGATGCATACGGAGCAGTTCTAGACTCAAACAATCCGACATGCAAACAGTGCCTCAGAAGTTTGTGTTGTTGTGTCACATTACGTTATAAATACGTTAACCCGAATATGCCTACGTTCCGTCATTTCGGCATGAGAGTCAGCTGGGGCGCAGCCGCGCAGGCTTCTCCTCTCTCGCTCAGTCGCTCCCTCATGTATATGTTTCACGTAATGTAACGATACGGTCTGCGTCATATAGGCCTACGTAAGGTGACTTGATGAGATACTGTCTGACAGTCTCACAGCCCACAATCAGCGAAGCTTTTGAAAGGCACAAAAAATGACAAATTCAAACGAAGCAAAAAAACTGAATAGGGCAGTAGCAGAGTTTCTGTGCATGGATCAAGTCCCCATCTACACTGTAGAAAAATATGGATTTCGCCAAATGCTTGAGCAACTCAACCCCAAATATCAGTTACCAAGCAGAAACTATTCCATGTACACAGAGATCCCCATAAGCACAGTATTGCTTGTTTTTATAGTGGTGATAAATACTTGACAGTTTAAAGCAGTTTTCAATGAATTAGTGAATTTAAAAGTACATGGGTTCTGTTGGGGTTTTTTTTAAATCGTGGTATCGAATTAGTATCGAGAATCGTGGAAAATCACAGGTATTGGTATCGACTACTGAAATTCTGGTATCGTGACAACCCTACTTAGTATGGATCTTGGTTACAATTCTTCTGTTCCAATCTGTATCAAGATTGAAGTTTATTTTGTGTCAATATAAAAAACATACTATCAGCTGATATAGGATAATTCATGTTTTTTAAAACTCCCAAATATTGATGAGTATCTGCCTTAAATCCAGTATCAGTAATGTGGGTGTATGAGTGTGTGGCTAAGTGCCTCAATATGTCAAACGGCCGCAAAATTGGATGAAAAAGCGTATGTTAATTTCTTCCCATCACTGGCAGCGTTAATCTTCAAGAGCATAAAATATCAAAGGTTATCTGAGGACAAAGATATCTGGCGTTAAGGAATGTTTGCGTGTGTGCGTGAATGTGTGTGTGTGTGTTTGAAATGTTTAATTCATCTCACAGGGCAGCCAAGGACAAGAGGGAGATTTGGGTTTTGGAAGTGTGTGCATGTTTGGGAGGCTGGGGTTATCCTGTGTTTGTGGGTGTGTTTGTTTGTGGTCTCTCAATGCCATCTGTTAAATAATGAGTCACCTGTGAAGTCTGTAACGCCGGTGCATGTGTGTCTCCACGGGAATATCGTAATCACTGTCAGAGAGAATCAACATTCACCTTAGCAACAACACAGATACACTCATATCCATAAAAACATGTTAGTTCTAATTAGACAAACCTTAAAGAAAGGAACGTTATGCATTGTTTAGGCTGCAGTCTAGTTATGCCGGTTTGTAAGCTGTCTTTTGGGACCATGCAGTGTAACACAACAATTTATTGAGAATTCTCCAGTTTTGGTCTTTGATGAACTAATGGTGCATCCTCATTAAAAATCCCTGCTGCAAGTCACCACTTTGCTAGAATGATGTTCTACTTTACTTTAGGGGACACGAGTAATGGTAAGATAATCATGAAGTAATGTATTCCAAATTACGACTGAGTGCACCACTTTACTTGAAGAGACACAATAATAGCAACTAATATGTACATAACAGGTAAGTAATTATCAGTTCTGTGGCATTTAGCCATTTCAATATTTAGAAAAGCAGGCAAACACCAGGAGCTTAAAAAGAGGGCATCTATGTAAGACTAATGTAGCCATATTGTGTGAAGTGCAACAATAAAGAAGCATAAAGATCAACAGAAAAGATGAAAGTGATGCTGCAGGAATGCTTTGAGAAATTATGAATGGTTTAGCATCTTTCTGTCCTAAAAAAAAATTGATTGTGTTGTTCCTGGCTGGTTTTACATGGTGAAACATCTGCACAACTTTAGTTGGTTGAAACTCCGGTGACGCTAAGTTGCAGTTGAGTTGCATGGTGTAAAGCCTCTGTCACGCGTTTTACCATTATCATGAGCAAGTTATGATTGCTATGATTGATATGAACGTGTTGTCTGTCATGTCATCACATAATTCTCTTCGATGCGAAGGAGCAGTGGTTGTAGTGGTTGTGCTCCAAGTCTCTTACCCTCTGAAAGTCATTGGCATTGTCATAAGCGAACACCAAAAAATGGCCTTTTAAAAATCTGCACTCATTTTGCATGCTGTTTCTATTGTCTTTTACTGTAAGTGTCACTCCATGCTGTTGTTTCATGTATCGACAGGGCAACGGAACAACACACCAATTTAATGATTGGCTGTTTGTTTGTCAGTTGTTGCACCAAGCAATATGGCAATATAGTTTGATGCTGATTTACATTTAATGCATTTATCAAACATTTTATCAAGCTACTTTCTTACTGCTAATGATAACTATTGCCAATAGATTTTTTTTCCTATTGTTTTACCACCCAGGCCAAGGGCCAAGTCACAGCAATAATTTATTGCTGTTTTAGCATATGCACTTCAAACTATGTTCTGAGAATCAGGCCCAGACATCGTCTGAATGTTCCCTTTCACACAGGCAGCAGGCATGAAGAGACTGTAAGAGTCAGATGTGTTCACGCATGCTGGGACTACTCCACATGGTGTAGGCGAGGGGTGGTGCCTGCAGAACATGCAGGTGGAGAAGGACTCATCTGTAATTGTGACTCTTTTTGATATGAGTATAAACAAATTAACAAACTGTGATGGAAGAGGAGAAGGATGATAGATGTGGAGATCAGCTGACTCGGGTGTGCCGACTCAGCAGCGATGTTTTTTTCCCCAGGATGGGGATGATGAAGAAAAGCTTTAAAACGTTAGTTCAAAAAATAGGCTGATACTGATTGGCGGAAAGTTTGAAAGTTTTGAAAACGAAACTTTCATTGGGTTCACAGGTGAGTGGCTGCACACTGCACAGCACCATCAAGACGCCCACTAACTCACTCCAGACACTGAGCTGCTGTATCCACATGAGGCTCACCTGGACCAGGGAGCTGGCAGGGTTCTGTGTGGGCCAATGAGGATATTTGTGTTTCCACATACAGCTCCTCCTCTAGATAACTGCAGAGCGGCAGAGCATATATATATTTAATTGCATAGGGACAAGGCACAAGACTGGGGCAGATCATAGTGTTCGCTGCTGAGGGGCATCTCAGCCTTCCCTTGGATAAAAACAAATATGTGTTAAACCACCAGTTTCGGCACTATTCAGTGATGGCCTTCTTGTAGCGTTACGTCAGTCAGTGCGTCTTCATTTGTATGTTGTTGTTTTTTTCGCCATGAAAATCAATTTTACTTTACATGAATTCTGTTCTCTGTGAAGGAATATTAAAAAATATTTAACATCCACCTTCACAAGTGGACTAATAGACAAAAGGCTCACTTTAAATATGAAAAATATCTTGTCAGGGAACACAGGTAGTGTTTAGATATCATCATCCTCAATAATGAGAAACATGTTAATTAAAATCTTAAATTAGTAAACTTATGGAAATAATTATTTTCAACATTGCAACTGTTGTTTTAATTACAAGGTCACATGAAAATGATTTCATCAAATCCACCTTCTGCTCCCACCTCTGTTTTTCTTTTGCCTTGATTTCTGGGTAACACACACACACACACACACACACACACACACACACATGCAGTGACATGTGGTGTTGCAGCCAGTGAAGCAGAAATTATGTCTATTAATCAAAGTAATTGTAAGTGTGTGTGTGCGGAGACATGAATGTATTGGTACACAGGAGTGTGCAGTGTCATGTGTAATATAACTCTGTGTGTGTGTGTGTGTTTGTGTGTGTGTGTGTGTTAGTTGGGTTCATGGGGAGGTCAGCAGCTCTCTCTGACTCCAGACTCTTCAATACTCATTTAAATGCAACTCTAATTATCACACTGATGATTACACACACGTTCAAATTCAGAGAAAGGCGTGGATGTGGATGTGGGCACGTGCATGTGGGTGCACATATGTGTGTGTGTGTGTGTGTGTGTCTTAAGGTGATTCAAGACATAATGAGATGGAGAGAAAGGAAGAGGAGGAGAGATGCGTTAATGGATCACAGTACGACTTGATAGATGTGGAATGAGCAGCTTCATGTGCGCAAAGACACACACACACACACACACACAGAGGACTTATTTGTCACAGCACCTATCTAACCTAGGTCGCCATGGCATCAGATTCAACTTTCTCTTCATGAAATAAATATAAACTGTATATAATCCTGGATTTGACTGAACAAATCATTCATAGGCTGAACGAGAAAAAAAAATTCAATGCTAAGATCTGCCAGGTCACCATGATGTTAAACAGTTCTTATATGATGCTCACACAGATGCCACAGAAAATACTTACATCTAATCTGCTGGAAAGTCATCAAACATGACACATCAAAGATACTCTGCTCCACTATTTATGACTCATAACTGTTTGCTAGCACTGTTAAAATCATTAAGCGTGAAGAATGATCATTTTAAATACCAATTTACTGGGAGAAATGACAGAAATAGAGGTTTATGTTTGATTTCCCCAAATATCTTAAAGGATAGGTTTGGATATCTTTACCCAAAGTCTGCCTTAATACAACATTCACATGATATATGTGCTTTGAGCAGTGGTGGAAAAAGTATTTACATCCTTTTGTTAAGTAAAAGTACAAATTCCACACTGTAAAAATACATGTCCTGAATTCAAAAGCTTACTGAAGTAAAAGTATGAAAGTATTTATAGCTAAATGTACTTAAACCATCAAAAGTAAAAGTAAAATGTCCCACGTCAATGTTTTTCTATTATAATATAACGTATGATGATATATATGAAAGACTGTAGTGTAACTATTGCTGTTCAAATAGTGAGTTGGAGCCATCAGCGGTATATTAAATTGGTTGAAACTCTGTTTGATATACAGTCTGTGGTTGAATTGAGTTGTTTTCCCCTGCCCTCTGATCCCCACACTCTAAGTTCAGGCAGGTTGCCTGCAGGCTGCAGGGACATTGAACCTGCACGAGTGCAAGACAAGCACAAAATTATACTTTGACAATGACAAGCAGGGACAAGTCCTACACTGTAAGCTGATCAGCTGTTTATGAGTGTCACTTGTTTGCTGATGTGAAGTTAAGCTCGTTATCATGAAAACAAAAGCCCACTGCTCTGAAAATACTCACTGAAGTTGGAGTTTGGTGACTGCAACTGGTAATTGTAACTGGTAACTAAAGCTGTCAGATGAATATAGTGGACTAAAAAGTGCAGTATTTCCCTTTATGATTTAATGGAGCAGAAATATAAAGTTGTATAAAATGGATAAAATCAAGTAAAGAACAAGTACCTCAAACAAACACCTCAGAAAGTACATTACATGAGTAAATGTACTTGGTTGCATTCCACCACTGATTTTGAAAGAGTCACTGTAATCATCCCTCCTCCCTCTCTGGGTAATGATGGGATACCAATGTACTGCTGCTGCTGCTGCCGCTGGTCCCCCTTTTCTCTTTCTGTGCTCCATACAGTCGGAACAGCCGACTGCTTGATTGTCTGTCCTGAATGAATCAGAAGAATAGCTGAAGAATCTGGCAGAGAACAGATTGCAGGATGCCGCACAATCATTTTTGAGCTTTTTTTTTTCTTTGAAAGAAAATAAAATATAAATGATTGGTCATGCTGCCCTGCAGGAAAAAAAAATAGGTCACCCATACCACAGGGGCCTCCTACTAAAATTGGCTTGGGGCCTGTGATGGTATTGTCATTTCATAGGAGGGTCAGCGTTCAAGTATTGCAAGAAAGCGCAATATTTCTGAAAATTAACTTTTTTATTTCCATTACGAACATATTTTCATCACACTTGACAAAAAGCAGTTTTTGGACAATTCATAGTTAGCTGTGTAAAGAACACATTCAGCAACTCTTTTGTCACTTCAAATTGGTTTCTCATAGCCCTTAAGATGAAGTCTGTCTGAATATTGCCAGGTTTGTCTGTGTTTTTGTCAAACTCAGAATTGTGTTTTTATTTCAACTGTACATGAAGAGGTAGTTTAAATTGCTGTGAGATAGCAAGAAAAAATAATTAAATGAAACAAAAATGATGCAGGTTGGATTATATTATATTTTCGTCATCATGTCACGGGCTTGAGAGAGGGGGAGCAGGGACAAGAAATGGCCCCCAGCCCAGCTCTACTAGAAATGTTGCGTGATTTTTAAAACACCTACACAAACCCAACCTTACTGGAAAACCTATGTAAAAGAGACTGAACAACACTGCACACTATGTCTACACCCTGAATCAGAATATCACCTGTGTATATTGCAGTGCTTAGCTAAAAGAGAAGTTCTTGCAGTGTTTGCCATGGTGCAAAAAAACAAAAAAAACAACTTTTGCTTTCCTTCCTCCTGTGAAGAGGAGCTTAGATTTAGCTTCACCTCCTGAGCAGCGCTGAAATTTAGGTTGAGGGACGAGCTCCCAAAGCAGGCAGAGAACTAAAGCAGAACCCATAACAATGGCTACATGTTGAGTTTTAGGTCATTAAATTGCTGGAGTGGAAAAGACTTAAATGTAAGAGATACAGGGACAAAACTCACAGTTGTTGTCCAAAGTTGAGAGAAAGCCAGAGAGGAGGAGTGATTACCAATACCTGAACACAACTTGTTTAACACTGTCTCTTCATCATGCCTCCGCGCACAGCTGTCTATTTTAGTCTTCCTGTCATCTTGCCAATCCACAGGTCTGTTGGTTTAATGTGCGCGTGTCTTCTTTTAATCTTACTGTAACCTCCTTCCCTCTCTGTATCTGTATTCTCTTTCTCAGAAGTTGCTCAACTTCAACAAATTTACTTTAGCTCACAGCAATATTTAATTGGCATTTCCTCTTGGCAAGCCAATCAAAGGGTCCAAGAAACAGATATCCCCCCCCCCCCACACACACCCGAATGAAGCGGCTCCTGTGGTGTCAGGATGAGTGTGTTCCCATGACGACCATATGAGTTTTTGTTCCCGTGGTGATATGAAAGTTATTCAAGTTCTTTGATTTCCCAACGGACCACGACGAGAGAGAGAGGGAGAGGGGAACAAAAAGATTCTGGAAAGGAGGGAAAAGAGAGGGAGGGAATAGAGTGGTAAAGACAGATGGATCAAGAAAAATAGATTTTGAGAGGAATGGAGGGGCGAAGGTAGAGATAGAGATCGTAAAAAAAAAAAAAAAGAGAAGAGAAAGGTAGAGAGGACCACTGGCGTGGCTGGAGGATAAAAACAGATTGTTGTTTTTCTGGTTTTCAGGATCAGTGGATTGAACAGTCCCGCAGCAATCTCAAGTTTATCGCCAACTTTTATTGCAACACAATCTGTTCATGCATCCATCCATTCATCCATTCATCCATCCATCCATCAATCCATCTATTCATCCATCCAACCATCCATCTGTCTGTTTGCCTGCCTTATGTCCTTTTTGCTCTCTTGCTTGTGTTTCTTCTCTCCTTCCAAACCAAGGACCCAGGGAGCAGATTTAGATTGTTGTTTTTTTCAGGCTCAATGAATTGAACAGGCCTGCAGCAATCTGCTGTTTATCACCCAAGTTTCCCTGCAACCCGCACTCATGAGAAGAATTATCTTCAAACCTTTGTTTGCCCGGCCTCTGTTTTAGAGAAAGAACAAAAAAGTTTGAAAAATAGATACAATAAAACTGGCAACAAGAATGTAACTAATAGTTAATTCTTTCATTTTTCAAAGAGCCATGTGTTCAACAAACTTAGTGCAGAAGAGTATTTGATTTGAATAACAATCCCTGTCTTAGCTGCGTAATTCTGGTTAGACGTGCGCACATTTGAACTCCAAACATGTTCCTTTGCCAATGTTCTTAAACCTTATTGGATAACGATGTTTGTTTATATCAGAAAACACTGGCTTATGTCTGCAAACAGTCGTCTTGTTGAGTACAAAGCATCAGTGACAGACAGAGAGTGGGAGCTGAAGAGCAGAAGAATGAGAGACAAAGCAGAGACGGGGGGAGATTAAATATTTATATTCAATCAGTTTTTATATTAGAGAAAAGTAAGTAAAATCTTGTGTGTGTTGAACTTTTATCCAGCAAAGCCATAATTAACAGAAATTGGGGTCAAATGGATGCAACAATGCAAATTAGTTTGTATAATAGCGGAAAGATCCTTTTTAATCATTCAAGGTGATTAGATGTCTGCTCAGGTAGGAGCCCACACAGTCCTAAGAAGAGGTCTAATCAGGCAAAATGAGTGAAAATAACTGTGTGGGTGGACCATTGCTGTGAAGAGCCACGACTTTAGGCAAGAACTTTATTAACATTAAATGGTGTCTACCGTTGTCTATTTCAGTCCTTTGAATACGTCTCAAAGGAAAGAGGTTTTTAGAGAGGTAACACAAGTGCATCCTTAAGATTTTTCAATACCACTTTTCCCTTCCTGATTCAGATTCCCATACCCTAACTTTTTGCTTCAGCTGATGCCGAGCACCAATCTGATCCAATGTGTCCAAAGAAAAGAAGAAAAAATCTCAGAGATCACTCCACTCGATATAGTCCGTTCTATTCACCGTTAACAGTAACAAAAGAAAGACAACTCAAACTGTCCGCTCCGTGTTTTGCATCTGTATTTTTAGTTCAAGAACAGATATTAGCTTCATCCAGACTGGTAATTTCTGGAGGTAGTCCAACTGAGAAATATGCCGCCCAACAGATTATTCCACCTCCTGTCTCAGGCTCCAGCGACGTTCTGCTTTTACCCTGTACTGGATACACAAAAGGCAGTTTTTGTAACACAATTTGATGCCGAGGTAAAGCTGGCATTCAACCCCAATACATCCAATGGGGATGTTTTCTACCAAACACCTCTATGCTTGGAATCCGTTTTCTGATTGGTCAGCTGATCTGATGGGACAATGAAATTTGTAGCCAGGCTGTTGAGGAAGCAGCTGAACTCTGTGAATGCATTTTTCTCCAATCAGTGCGTTTCACCAAACTTCCCACTACAGATGCAAAATGTGACTAATCTAAGTATGCAGTAATTGTTTGTGAGTGGAAAATAACGTCACCCCAGACCTTTTACTTAAATTCTGTCATCAAGTGTGCATGACTGGTAAGTTCCAATGCCAAACTAAGATGCAAAGCAAGTATTTCTTGCAGAATATAAGAGTTGCTGTCATTCAGACCACTTATACGCTGCAGCATTGAAAATCAGACATTCAGCAGCTTGTTTTCTGTCCTTCCTTCACCTCTTTTTCCTTCCTTGACTTTATTATGAACCGTACATAAGAATATTTCAAACTGATCTTGACAAAGACTGCAGACAAATCTTCAGGTCTGGACTGAAACCAACTTAAAAAGCGAAAAGTGTCTTTTAGCAGCCTTACTCAGACGGACAAGTCCTTCAAATTCAACAACAAAATTTATTGTTTGTCCGTGCCTTCTACTGCTCAGCAAGTTATTTTCTGTTCCTTCCAAAACAGTTACAGATCACCACTGAAAAATAAACCTTTTTTCTTATGCGATAGCGTTACACTAAAAGTTTGGCTATAGGCACTAAAACAAGTTGCTCGGACATTGTCGCTGTATGTAGTGGCTATAGTAATTTTGACGAGAAAATGCCAAATAGCACTATATATGTTTGGTTTTTTATTTTGGCTTGTAATCATAGACTACTACCACTGTAGCACTTGAGGAAATGTACTGTATTTTTATGTAGTTTTTTTTTTCTCCCAACTAAATTAAACAAAATGTTAAGGCTGGGGCAATTTGTTGACGTAATCAGTGTCAATCAGTGCATCACCTCCTGTTATCTTAACTGCCATGTATGAGTGAGAAAATGACTTAAACTACCGTTAAACTGATGTTACTGTCTGTAAAATTGTTCCAGTTAGTCTTTAAGTAAAAATACTGATACTCTAGTTCAGGGGAAGGGTTGACACAGTGATTAAATGAATATGAGTCACAGCAAATCTTTTGAATTTGAGGTCCAGTATTTTTCTTACGGTACCATGCACCTGACAAATAGCTCTATTAAAAAAGTTGGAAATTAGACTGGTTTTAAAATATGCCACTGTTATCATTGTTCTCATGTGCTTAATGTATCTTTTCAGTATTGGGTGAAATATTGAAATATTAATGACACAAGTTTTTGATATTTGTGTAAATTAATTGTTATAATAATAAAGTAATTACAAAAAATAAACTTTAAATCTAAATAACCATACAGTGGCTTAACAGGTTCCTCGTACGGCAGTGGTTGAAATCACATTTTTGGGTTCTGTTACTTTAATGTAAACATTTTTGGGGCCGATGATGTCATTCTTTTTTTTTTTTTTTACAGGGCAGTCTCAGTAGAAACTTTCCAGCAGCATATCTTTGTTCCAGTCTCTGCAGCTCTCTGTTATTTTAATTACTGCACAGTTACGTGAAACCTCATCTGGAGTCTGATCACGTAATGTAAATGAATACAAACCCAGCCTGATGCATAAAATGTTTGCAAATGTGGTCTTAATTTGTACAAAAAAAAAAAAAAAAAAAAAAAGAAAAAGATTGGT
>JAJHUR010100754.1:0-10856 GCA_027495735.1 Lutjanus campechanus | reverse complement strand
GGTCCCGGAGTTCAGTTGAAAGTTTTACTGCAACTATTGAAAACAATGGTTCGTGTTTTTGCGTCATCGAAGTGCAAGAACAGGATGTCGTGCAACACCCCGTACAGCTTTTACAGGCTGACTTTGTCGCACAGCAACATGCTGAAGTTGTGGCTAATTGTGCTACAACTGGATGCTAATGCTCCTGTCCAAACACTGCGCCTGGTAGACCATTGGGTCTGCATGCACTTTTCTCAAGATGACTACTGCCAGCCCAAGAAGAGAAGACATCCAATCCTGAAACACTTCACCAAACACACCTCAAGAAAACAGCTGTCCCACTCCTGCAATGAAGACATTCTTCAACAAGCAAAGGTCCTGTGAGATGTCATCACAGAGTGAACGGTAAGAGAGACACTTTGCATGTTGTTGACAGAGATTACACTGGTGATGTGAGCTGGACTGTGGCGAAAAAAAGCACGTTTAATGTACAAACTTTTACGGATGAATTTGCCCCGATATCTACCGTTATAACTCGTTTTGCAGCTGCCGGCTGCATCCGCTTCCCTCAATACCGCACCAATTTTAAAACGAGTTGCAGCTATCAATCATACACACACATACACATGGGGAAATAGGGCCCAGGTTGAAAAATACCGAAGTTATCCTTTAACATGGAGAATACATCGAAAGAAAGAACAGATCTGATGGTTTCAGACGCAAAAAACATTTTGTTTTAGCTTCATTAATGCTGTCTGAACTGTGTGTGTGTGGTGTGACGGTGTGCAAACAGCATGTCAGGACTTTAGGAGACTTGGATTATGCAGTATGGAAGTTTTTGTTTTGTTTTTTACATTTGAAAACTGGTCACCATTCACTTCCATTGTTTGTGAGATTCTGCAACACTGTTTTCCTGTGAAACTCCAGCAGTGTTTTGTGGACTAAAGAACTAAACCCGACCTTCAATCAGCATGAGGGTGAGAAGATAATGACTAAATTTTCATTTGTGGGTGAACTATCAATTAAAGTTCTGAAATAAACTTTAAAAAGTTTTGCTGAACTATAATCCTAAATTGTAATAATTTAAAAATTATTAAAAAAATATTAAATTAATAACAATAAACAACAACAATAATAAAAAACACTTACTTTCACTTCAAGGAATTTTTTCACTTTCACTTTTTTCAAGTACAATATTCTGAGTTTGTAAAATCCAAGGCTTTAAGTTTAACTAAAGTACAGTAAAGTAGTAACTAAAGTAAATTCTCAACTAACAATCAGTCGTTAGTAAAACTTAAGAATTTGAGTTGGGCTTAAAACTCAATTGCAATCCTTTGCTTTGAAATTTTGAGTTTTCAACATTTTTACAGTGCACCAGTACTCCTGCTGATTCTCCAAACTGAAGAATCTATCAGAACTATCCCTTTAATAAGAATCACTGAAATTTAGCAATCTACTAACAGTGAAGGTCAGTATTGACACTGATTCACTGATCTGGTGGAGAAACTCTGTCCTACATTTTACATGCATCTTAGTTTATGACCTAATTAGCACTTGCTAACCATCTCTGTTATAAAATTATGAAAAGTATTAGCATTTCCCAGCAGTGAGGGAGAGACAGTATAGTATGTTACGGTAGAAGCAGATGACTACACAGCTGCATCAGCCACAACAGAGCCATGCATCAGGCTGCTCATAGTGTGTACATGTGCTTGTTCTCTGTGACCTTTTCTTGTACACGTCTCTGATCCGCCACATAAATTATTAAATATCACATAAACTCCAGTATTGCAGGATGGTGAAAGTAAACTTCATTAGGGGTGGGGGTGACATGTACGGCCTCCGGGTTTCCACCGCAATAATTAACTCAGGGATTTTTTCCCTCAGCTCCAGTCTCTCTGATCCAGGTCGGTACTGACAACCTTACACCCCCCCGCCCCTCCTTCATCTGCCATATACAGGTCACAGACGGCGGCCCGGCACCCTGAGGTGTCCTGTAAATGTGCCTGTGGAGTGATGGGCGGGCGGATCTCGATGCCACATTCATTTGCACATCAAGAAGGCAGAGAAGGAAGCTTTGACCCAATTAACGCTGAGGAAAACAGATTAAATAAAGTCTGCTGCCGTACTCCTGGACATCCAGCGTGATTATGTGTGTGTGTGTGTGTGTGTGTGTGTGTGTGTGTGTGTGTGTGTGAGTGAGTGAGTGAGTGTGTGCGTGTGTAGATGGATGATAAGGTCGCGCAAGGGCCGAAGGATGAAAGTAACACAGCTCTCAGCCAATCACAGAGGGCGTGGAGAGCAGAGGGAGCCTGGCTCAGAGGCCCTGTCACCAGGTGAGGCTCACACTGCTGTCAGTCTCCTTCAACAAGGCAGCTGATTGGACCAGAGGAACAGGAGAGGAGAGTTCTACAAGGTCCTAAAACTGGATGCAGCCTGTAGTGTTTTTTTGTATTTAAAGTTTGTGTAAAACCCACCCAGCCAGATCTGAACAATAAAAAAATGCTTAAGTATATGAACTTAGTTCTCAGAATCATGAAAAAATGATCAGTTTTCTCTGCTCTGAGACACTGAGGGTGTGTCTCAGTGTCAAACACCACCTGAAACATGGACGCTCCATCTAGCAGCTTTATTGGACATGTCCAGACATGTGTGAGCCACCAGAGCCAGAGGACACTGACAGGGTGGTATTTTTTTCTTCTTTGTCGGGTTGTTGGAACTGAGGTGAGCTGAAGTGAACTGCTGGGCTGATTTGAACTGAGAGAGTCGCTGAAGGTACGTTTGTAATGGACTATCAGGGATGAAGGGTTAGAGTTGGGGGACTATGGCTCCAGTATGTGACTGAGCCATGTTTCAGGTCCGCCCAAAAAATCCTGAACACAGAAATGGTTTTTAGTACTATATAGATATCAGTCTGGTCACGTTTTCTTACCTCAAGGTCCATGTATTAATTCTTGTGTTGTGGCCAAGATGGTGCTTGTTGGGGTCACAGAGACTTTTGACGTCCACGTTAACTCATCCCTGAGTCCAAGTGGATGTTTGAGCCAGATGTAATGATGTTCCTCAAGGCGTTCCTGAGATATCATATTCATACAAAGTCATAGTCTGAAGCAGGAGAATCACTGACCAAACTGCTGTATTTGACACCTTGGGAGTAATAACAGTCTGTATCTAAACCACCTCGATCATTGGCTTGTTAATGCAGCACACCAGCTGTACTGTCTGTCTGTTCAATTGTTTCTTACTGGACATGGACACAGACTTCATGCACTGTCAGTGTTGGGCCGAGTCTGAAAGTTTATGACCCGCAGAAAAGCCTGAACCTGAAACCCTGCTGTAGATTCTTTTGGGACGTTTTGAATTCATGTTGAGCAGCAGAACTCTAATGGAGTGAGACAGACGGAGAAACAGAGAGAACAGAGAGATGTAATGCTGAATGGAACAATGAGAGTTTAAGAGAGCAGGAGGATGGGAAGGATAGAAAGAGAAACGAAAGAAAGAAAGAAAGAAAGAAGGAAAGGAAAGCTTTGGAGGAAGAAAGAAGTAGACAGGGATGAAAAAAGGAGGGAGGAAAAGAGGTGGAGTGATTTCTCTGGGCTCCATGCCTTGTTAGATCTATCATCCCTTTAATTAATAGTGTTTTTAGGAAGACGTCTGAACTGTGTCATTTCCATTATTGGAAAACCCAACGCGATTAATGAATAATTTTCATTTTTGATCCATTATATCATGCTAGTTGATCTCCTCTTTTCCGCGCTGCTGAGTGATAGCATCGTTTTCTGCCCCTCGATCAAATTTAATTTGGCCCCCTATTATATTACACTGTTGCGACTGAAGTGTCAATTTTTGTCAGGCAATTAGAAGCTATAAACTGTGAAGCTAAGTTTGATAGGCATTGTAATTGGATTGTTTCAGCAATAGCTTGAAACGCTTTTAGCTTTTCTTCATCTCTCCCCCTACCTGCCCTCCCCCCTAAAGTTCTCATCTGGTTGTGATTTTTGATAGGGCCTCGGTCTATATGTCGAACTTCAGAGCAAACAAAAGATAAGAGGCGAGCAGAGGGGGGAGCGACTGAGGGTACACACTGGAGGAGTGCTTGCCTGTGCAGAAAGTCGGCTTTGCGTGGATTTGCGTGGATGTGAAATGTGCCATGTGGTTCCACTTTTCTTGCTGCTGTGGCAGGCGTTTGTCTGTTTTGACCCTGTCCTCACCTCACCTTTCAAGACGCCACATTAGAGAGGTTTTCAACTTTTCAGCTGACAGAGAAAGTGAAGAGGCTTGGAAATTTGAAACGTGACGGGGATGCAGTGGAAAATAAGAGATGGCTGACGCAATTCTGACACTCTGAGAGTTTTCCGGGGTAGCACTGATACTCATTTGTGCCTTTCTTTTGTCTTTTGAAAAGACAGGGCTGTAGCTATACAGCTCTTTAAAACTTCAAATTCCTAGAAACTGTACAAAGAACAGAACCTCTGAGGGAGGGTGTACAATCTGCACATGATCTCTTTTGAAGTCCCTGAAGACTTTCCTGTCAATCAGCCTCTTACCATGAGTGATGAGGTCCCACCTGCACAAAGAGTCAGACCAGATTTTCTTATTTTACATGAAAGCTGTCTCCTGTATTTTGAACTGGGCTTATCTCACTGGTTTGAAGAGGGCAGGTCTCAGTTATAAAAAGGTGATGTCACATACTTGTGCACCAATTAGGATTCAGCAACGTTTGAATCAGAATCTGATGACTGTTGGTTTCTCATCTCACAGTAAATGCAAACATTGGGCCTCATGCAAGAACCACTCGTAGGTGGTGTGTACGAGTGATTTAGGAGAACTTGTCGCATTCACCAGTTTTCTCATATTTTGAATTTTCTTTTAGATACAAACACAATTTAGGAGGTCCAGACCTGTCGTAGAGTCATGTGCAGTCAGTCTGCTGGTATATAAACCAAAGATTTTCATTAATATGTGACTGTATATTTCATTAGTTTGAAGATATTTTGAGTTTGAAAAATAAATTACACTTCATAATTATGTTGGCATTATCCTGTTTGGCTATATTTCAAATTATAATATAATTGTAATTTACATATAAAGGCTCTCATTATTAATTTAATGATGTATTATTACTTGCTGTCTGGTGTATCTGCACGTGCAGGTTTATAAAGTTTCTGTCCAGGTGAACATCCTCACTTATTCTGTCCTCTGTCTCTGTGATGAAAACTTCCTCTGACCCCCTCCTCCTGATGCAGGCATTGTATCTTAAGTTACAAACATCTGTTGAATCTGACATGGCATACGAAAATGTTCTGGTATGATACAACACAGTTGAGATGGTGTGCATACACATGTGAACGTGGCTCCAAGCCAAGGATCTGCAGTGAAGATTCAGGCTAAAAACACGACGTCTCTCAAGTCCATTTGGCATGTCAAGACTTTAGGAGACTTGGATTACACCAGACGTGTGGTGTAGTGTTTTGCTGACTAAAAAATTAAACACAACCTTCAATCAGAATGAGGGTGAGTAGATAATGACTGAATTTTCATTTTTAGGTGAACTATCCCTTTAAGTAAGATTTCTGCACATGTACAGAAGTCAGTACAGCAGGTAGGTAACCCGGTATTTACACCAGGCGCAGCTGCGCTACGGTTTTGCCCCGGCATAATCACGACTTCAATTCACACCAGCAGCGTCTCAGAAGCAGAGCAGTTGTTGACTTGTTTACTTTGTCATTTTTGGGTAAGAGGTCTATGTAGTTATGTGGTTTCTTTTTTGTATGTTTTAAGTGTGCTTAATGTTGTTATTTCCTTATTTATTGTGCTGTAGTTATGGATCAAAGTTTGTTTAACTAAAAAATACATCTCTACAATCATCTCAATATTATGAAACATACCTGTTGTCACCAGGTATGTTACGTAATGTTGAATTAATGAAGTGAAATACAATCCGTCATTGGCACGAGATGTTTTATTTTGAAAATTGACTGGATTCACTATGGTTTTCGTGTCGGGACTTCCTGTCTGGTTCACTCTCCTCTGCGCAGGTTGATGCGCCATCCGTCTGCTTCTGGGACGCAGCTAACACACGCCACTGGTGTAAACACGAGCATTGACTAGAATGGCTGCATATCACTTTGAGTGCCGTGGCACAGCCGTAACACGGCACCGCAGCACCTGGTGTAAATTAGGGGCAAGTGCACAACAGTACGTGCATGTGCAGAATAGACCTGACTTGTTTCCTTTTGTGTTGCCTCAGTTGTTTCTGTCTGTAAAAGTAGTTCTTGACAGTTTCCTAAATCTTCTGGAGTTTTGATTGTATAATCGAGGTAAAGTGATGGTTCAGTTTGTTTGGTCGCTGTTTCAGGAGGGTTTGGGAAGTATTTTGTTTAAGCTTATTTCGTCTAACATGGCGCCGCCATGTTGGATCTCACCTGCTGTCTTGCAGTGTTCTCACACTCTCATTTCACCTTCACCTTCCCTCTGTGGTGCTGCAGGGTGTCTTGGGAGTCTTCCTGTTAGAAGCATAAACTTTTGAAATGAACAATATTTTCATATACATAGATTCTGCATTTTTCATTGAGGGAGAGCAGATTTAGATTAATAGTAGATTTTTTAGTAGACACAAATGACTATTCAGAGTCTTTTGAGTGATTTTTGTGATATGTGGCCAAGTTTTTAGGAGCCTCAACTTTAAAAAAAATTGTTGCATCTGGCACAAATATTAATTTTGAATGCAGTAACATACAGGGACATAGTGTTTTATCCAGTAGAATTATACTCATGGCAGTGTGGAGAAGGCTTTGAAATGGCATTTCATTATATGAGAAACTTAAATGTTAAATGTATAAATGAAATTTCAAACTTTTTTTGTGGCTTTGTCAGTCAGGATGGTCAGGTTACACTGTGTGAGTTTGGACTCTTGACATTATTTCTAAAATTCAGGCCTCAGCCCTGGAAAAGTGTCAACAATTAACTAATAAAATTATACTAAAATTAAGCTTTTAGAACTGTTTAGGTTCAGAGGTAGATGATGCTCAGTAAATCTGAATATCAAGGAACAACTCATGTGACCACATTAAAAAGCATCAAGTTCATACAGTGTAGGAAATAAAAAACTTTACTGCTGGTTTCATTTTTCATCTCCTTATAAAGCATCATTTTTGATGTAATAGTCTAAGTTTACCCACTTTGGCTCTGCATTGGCATATCACTGAATATCACGGAGGCTAACAGCAGTAAATACCTCTAAAACACCTTGATAATAAAATTTCATGGCGAAACAATGTCTAATGTCTTTATTTCAAACATTTAATACTTTTCAGAAGCCTCAATCTGAGACTTTTTCCAACTCTCAGCGTCCACAAACACAAATGGTGACAAATGGTCAGCGCAGTTGTCAGCTGAAACACAGAGACAAACAGACAGACTGAGTGGGCTGACCAGCTGTTTCCCACCACACACACCATCTTCGATGTGTTCTGCAGATGCCCGTCTCTCCCAGCGGGAGCATTCGATTCAAAATGACAAACGCTTTGAGCTGCACTTTTTCGGCAGGAGATGCAGGTGTCTTTGTTTCCGATGCACCGGGGTTAGTGAAAGGTGCCTCCTTCACATGTAATTACCCGCCGCCTCCTGGCACCCACTCTAAATGAGTTTTTCGGCGGGTAGTCCCGTATGACAGATAATCTCGGCGGCGCTGTGGGGTATAGGGAGGGACTGAAATTATACATTTGCTAAAGATGATTTCAGTTTTACGGCTATGGTGTGTAAAGTTGTAGCATTGACTCTTTATGGTTTCCTTGTTTCGTCGTGTTGAGCTGAAACACTTTGCATAGTGACCTCATGTACCACCTGGGAGGCTGACTATAAGTTTCAGTCATGGACTGCAGATGCAGTGTCTTTGAGTGTACTGCTAGCTGCAGTTTTTAAAGGAACAGTCCATCATTTTGAGAAAGCTTATTCTCTTCAGAAAATCATTTGGTTTGTGGTCAGAGCACCCTTTTAGGAGAAATCAGAGATGAATGAAACATTACTCACTTCACTTGATGGCACTACAGCCATGGTGTGACCCTTTGAAATTTCCATTCCATACTGGAAAAACTGTTAATGCTGAGTTTTTGCTGAATGAGTAAGTGTCTGCCTATGAGTTGTAAGAAATCATTAATAATCTTGTAGCAGTAGTAGATGTTTATAACACTTAAAATTGAGTAAAATGTTAATGGAGTTTGGCAGGTAGTGAGACAGGCAGCCACTTAAAACATTGTCCATCGACCATGTTATTTCAGAGCAGTGGGCTTTTGTGGCTTAACTGGCTTAACTTTACACTGACAGACAACTGACAGGACTGATTGTCAATTTACGGTGTTGCATGCGTCCTGCGCTCCTGCAGAGCCCTTGCAGCCTGGGGGGGAAACACCTCTCTTCAACCATAGATCATATATTAAACAGGATTATTACCCATTTAATATACAGTCTATGGCTCCAATTGCTATTTGGACTGCTGTATTCATTTTTGCACGCACAATGGCTACATATTGCTCCTTTAAATTTTGATCCTGACTTGAGAACAAACAAGAAGCATGCAAGTATTGATGAATGCCTGAAACGTTCTGAAACTGTTTGCATGCACAGTTTAAGATCAAATCTGTGCATCTGATTTTTGTAGTGAGTCTGGCCGCCATTGGAATCCATCTAACCCTAACAGGACATCCTATTCTGGCGGTTAGCCTTTATAGCCGAGCAATGTCTCCTTATGACCCTTCTTCAGAGGTGTAACTTCACCTACGGGTCTGAGCCAAACTCCCCCCACTGCATTTTGAAAAATGCTAAAAAAAAAAAAAAAATGGCAATGAACTGAGGAGGGGGCAGGAAGGGGGTTCACATGACAACCACTGCGATTGCCGGTAGTCAGAGCAGACACCCATGATCAGCTGCTAACAGACTGGAGACAGACTGTGTCCACTGGAGCTTTGACAGTCACTATAAGGCACATTCAGACCCTCTATAAAAGTTCATGTGTGGTAGGTCACCTGTGTTGTAGCTCAGCTAACTGTTAGCACAGTCTGCTATCTGTGCGTGTCTGTGGGGGGATGTCAATATGGAGCCACTGTGGTGAAGTTAGTTTTATGTTGGATATTCAGCAAGATGTCCCTGGATCTGCCTGTCTACTTGTACTGTAGCATGTAGCCTGTAGGATGTAAACATGGCGTCGATCTCACGAGACTTCGTATATATCCTAATGGCCGCACATGCCGAAGTCTCACGAGATCGACGCCATGTTTACATCTTACCGGCTACATGCTACAGTTAACATTTCTGCTAAAAACATGGTGTAAATGGCGTCTTTTGCGGTTAATTTTTAATGTTGCGGCTCGCGGACACTTGGATTACACCACACAAGCAGGATGGAGACATTTTGTGTTTGTTTTGTGTGCTATTTTTAACGTTTTATCCGTGGTCACCATTCACTGCCATTGTACTGGATGAAGCTGCTACCCTGTTTCTCCTAAAACTCCAGGATTGTTTTGTGAACTGAAGACCTTCACCCATCATCACATCAGCATAGTGGTGAGTACATACTGAGTGGGTTATTCTAACAAGGTGGAATATCGCTTTAAAGTAATGAATTAAAAGTAGTCAGTGCAGTAAAATGTCCCTCTGTGACTGTATCTGATCATCAGATGACTCTGACTGATGCATTCATGTAAAAGCAGGATTTGACTGTTGTAGTTAGTTAAGGAGGAGCTCATTTTCAACTATTTTGCATCAGACTTTAACTATTATTTTTATTCTGGATTCATCTGCTGATTATTTTCTACATTAACTGATTGATTGTTGGCTTGTAAAAAATCTGGAAATAGTGACAAATACAACGACAATGAGCCAGCAATGAGCCAAAGTGACACCAAAGTCCACCTGACAGTCCAGAGCTCAACATTATTACAAAAACATCATTCAAAGTAAAAGCAGCAAATCTTCTCATTTGTGAAGCTGAGACCAGGAAATGATTTTAAATTAAAAATATCTGAAAACAAAATTGCTGCCAAATAATTTCCCATCAGTTAACTAATTAATTAATCAGCTAATCATTTCAACTACTCCTGGTTGTTTAATTTATGAAAAAAACATCATATTGTATAAACTCCTCAAATGTTTTGTGTTTAAAAATCATAATTTGTAAAGTAATTAGTGACTAAGTAAAGTAACTTTGTGCGAACTCTGCTGTGAATTGTTGGGTCTCTATAAAAAGTGATTATAGAGAGGGTGTTAGAGTGAGGGTAACCTTAACACTAACCCTACAGTGCAGAGCTGCTCTACATCAGCAGAGCATTATTTAGTTTTGCATAGTTGATATAAATGATAAATAAATTATAATTAGCTGCAGACAGGAGTGAAATAAGTCCAAGGGCCAGCCTGTCTGACACTTCGAGGGAGAGGTTGAAAAGTTTGATGGTCACGGTTTAAACACAAAGAAGAGCAGAGCTGTGTGTGAAGCAAAACTATGTTTTTTTTTTTCTTCTTTCCATTTTTAATTTTTAATTGCAAAATAAAGGAAAAGCAAAAGACAAAATAAAAGCAGAACATGACAACTCAAGGACATAAACAGTGAGGTCAGATAAACTATGTTGTTATTATAACAACAAGGTGTAATGTGCTGGTTTGGTGATTGTGTATGCGTGTGTGTGTGTGTGTGTGTGTGTGTGTGAAAGAGACACTAGAAAGAAAAGGAAAAATCTGATTTTTTTCTTGTTGATCATTGTGAAAGGCTAAATCTAGTGACGCTGTTTTAACCTGTAAATGAAACTGTACCTGCTGAAGACCTCACACACGTCACTGCACACACACACACACACACACGCACGCACGCACACACACGCACGCAC